>APFE030854928.1:0-15757 GCA_000404065.3 Pinus taeda | reverse complement strand
TTGTGAGAATAGTTGGTTTGACTAAGCTAGGAGGTGAATTAAGGCCCATATAATTACCCAATGATGAGGCTCATCACCAAGCTTGGCATCAGTCCACCACCGATGATCATCGCAAGGATGTCGAAGATTTGGTCTTCCCACAACTGTCCGAGTCTCAGTGATAGCTTGCATGGCTTGCTCAAGCCTATTTTGTCTCAGCATGGGTACATGTGTAGATTGCATGTAACATCTTGTCAAAGTGGAAGTTCAAGTGTTGATAATTGAATGTAACAGTCATGTAGTAGTTGAAGAGTCATGAGGGTAGGTGAACAGTCACAAAGGGGAATGTTGAGGGTCACCCCACTTTTTTCTATTTATAGTACCTCATAACTCATTGTATAGGTTTTTGGTCAGTCAAGCTTCCAATAGGAGTATCTTAGAGAAATCTTGGAGAGTATTGTAATCAGCCTTGGCTTCTCCATAGTGCAAAGCTAGTACATCTCTTTGGAGGAGTAGGCAACAGTGACTATAATTTTCCGCTATTGGGACTAGTGGTCAGTCATGGTTGTACTGTATGATCAGAACTTTCACTTTTAATATAATAGATCCATCATGTTTCATGCATATGTCATTATTTTATTTCATCTATCTTGTTTACTTTAAATGATATATGTATCTATTTTCTTATGCATATGTGTATAGACTCTTTCTGTATATGTATGTATGAATCTTATTGAAATGTGTTGTTCGTTTAACCATCACTTTGTATTGTTAGCTTACTTACCTTCTAGTTTGTGATGCATCCTTGCTCATGCGTTCCCTTCTTAACCACATTATTTCACAG
This sequence comes from Pinus taeda, assembly GCA_000404065.3. Classification (NCBI taxonomy): domain Eukaryota; kingdom Viridiplantae; phylum Streptophyta; class Pinopsida; order Pinales; family Pinaceae; genus Pinus; species Pinus taeda. The sequence goes on along the minus strand of APFE030854928.1, from coordinate 14,934 downwards.
GTTCCCAAGGGGAACACTTACCTCAGTCTCTGTATGATAGAACCATTCATACACCTTCCTTGGCTTCCTGCGCATGTCACATCCTTGCTACCAACAGGGACATCTGACTTGCCTCTACGTGAAACCATGGTCAAGGCAATACTGTATGACCCATTGCCGCGACTCCTACAACAAATGGTCTAAGGTCTAGTTGGGACTTCTTACCGGGGATATCCCCTGACATGTTGGCGGGTCCAACACCGTCAACATTCTGGTGCTAGAAGGAGGCCAGATGACAAGCTAAGTCCTCACAATCTATTTTGAATCTCTACATATCTATCATTACTAACTACAAATTTTCTCTTCTAGATCGTATGTCTTATGGAAACAACTTCGAAATATTGGGAAAGTTCTAGGATAACTTTTCACATAAAACATATGATGGAAGAGGCTACATAGCCTTAGTTAGGCACACGGTCGACATTGTAGGCTCATGTGAAAAACATGGAACCTTTGAAGAATACATGACTTGCACAATGTTCATCTACACGCTTCGAGGGCACCCAATGCACTGGTGTGCCACGCTACCTAAAAAGTTTATTCATTCTCTTTCGCATATGGTCACAAAGATATACCATGCTTTTAATCACTTTAACCATAAAGAACTCAACAAAGAAATTGTGGAATTACGAAAGCACCCATTGAATCCATTGAATAGTTTCACACACTCTTTTGTAATATTGCATAATGATTTACTGAAGATGAAATTGATTGGGAATTTCTCAATGGAATATTTGAGTATCTTCTTTACATATCCAAAAATACGCAATTCTTGAAATCATCTGAACCTTGCTTAGAACACTTTGGTAATGGAGCTGTGCAATCACAAGCAAGAACAATTACTATCACAAGCGACTGTCCACCTTCACCTCATCGAACATCTCCACCACTGTAGAGTGATGTGGGAGAACATGCACACACATTTGTTGAACTGTCACATGCTCCCACCCCACCTACTCTTGATATTTGCACATTATTGGCTTGCAAGCATGTTGCTTTTCATGTGGATTCATTCCCTCAACCTCTGTCTCTGCATTCTGTTAATCCTCTAGATCATATTTTCTTATGCTTTTCCATTCCGGACTCCACACTTGTTCTGAACGAGGATCGAATTGTTGAGGGAGTTGGTGTTGTGAAGCCAACCTGCGCCATCATTCATGATGAGTGTGTGTGGGAATCTAAAGAAGAACTCATGGTGAAGGATGACTCCCTCCCATCCACACCTCACCTACTCTATTCTAACATCCCTTATGATTTTGTCACTGCTGATTTCCCCTATGAAAACTCATTTCAGATGTTTCTACTTCTGATCATTCACATGACAGGTTGTCATTACATTGTAGAGAGGACACATATTCCTCTAAAAATCTGTCCAATCTGTCATCTGACATTTTTGAAAACACAGAGGTTGAACATCCTTGTTTCTCATCTACCCCTCTACACAATTCATCAAACCATGAGGATGTCGACAAACATCCTGGATTTTCTGATCTTGCTTGTCGTGATCTCTCTACTTCTTCATCTAATCACGATGTTGATTCAATCATTGTTAACCTATATAAGGCACTGGTCTACAATGATCTACTTGTCGATGAAGTCAAAACCCCGTAGACTGTCGAGACACTTCAACCCGAGTTGATGGATATGTCAGGTCCTCGTTGTCTTAAGGTTGGTTTCACTTTCGATCAGGAAGTTATTAAAACACGCAAGGCTCCTCATCACTCACTGCTTTGCATTGAAGATCAACCAAACACCTAGATTTCTCTTCCTCCACTCAAACTACATGATCCCATTGCTCTTGAATAGGACGAATCTTATATAACAGGCACACTCGTGCAATGTAAGTGGTCTACCTTTCTCACGTTTTCTTGCATGTCACAGTCAAGAGAATGCATACACTTAACAACTACACACATTGTAGCCAAGCACCATGGCAAGTCCATAGAGTGCATGTCATGTGCTTTCACCCACTTATGTTATGTGGATGCTTTTAAACTCAGAGTGTGTTTGTCCTCATTGTTATATCTTTCTTGTTCACTGGTTCACACAACTGTCTTATTCACGAACCATGCCTTCACCAACATGGGTCGACCAATGCGTCGATGGCTACTTTGGAATTATCAATTCACGTGAGAAAACCCATGCACCATTAGCTTAGGAGTAGGATTAGTGTTTTATTTTGGTTTGTTTGCTTGCATGTATGTTTGCTTCTTACCTTGCGTGTCTGTTTTCTTGCATGTTTATTTGCTTATTCACTTTTCTTATGCATTTACTTATACTTTTGTTTTGTTTTGTTGTTTGTATGCTTGTTTCCATTCGTAGGTTAGTTCCACATGAAACCGTGTGTGACTCTTGCAACAAGCTGGGTAAAGTACAAGAGGACTTGTGCAGTTATCAATACTTGGTTATCTATCATCCTACCTCTGCATGAAGAACTTGTTGTCTTCAGTCCATGATACATCAATGGAAAATACGTATTGTTCGAAGTGAACCTTGGTGAAAACAAAATACTTGCACGCTAACTAGTGTCACCTACTCTAGTCGGTTGTTTTTGGGTTAATCCTTGTCAACTTAGTCAAGTAGAGTAAGGTGAGGGGGAAAAATTAAGAAGCACATCAGAGGTATATATAAACTACCTTTCTAAAGGAAAAACCTCTTCTGCTATCAATAAGTCTAGATTCCTCTTTCGCCTCTGAAATGAATAAGTGCTATGCATAGTTACAAAAAGTGAAAAATGAAAAAAATTGAAAATGTGAAAAAAAAAATTAAAAAAAGTGAAAAATTAATAAGGCGAAAGAAGAGAAAAACTTCCTGTGCAGAGAGGTGATGCAAGTAACTCCGTCAAGGTATTGACTAGGCTCACTGGCAGTGGAGCAATGCTTGTGTTCCTGCGTGACTCTGCTGGGGTACTATCCAGGCCTGTTGGTAGTGAAGCAACACCAGAGATGAAACTAAAACTTTGACGACCATATTTCTTTTGCACCAATATACCCCTCATCCCAACCGAAACAACTGTGTTGACTTGGCTTAGAATGTGTGTCGACCAATCAAGAGCTTGGTAGATGCTACATCATACAATCAAGTAAGTGTGAAACCAATACTTCCAGAGGTGTTAGACTTCCTTTTCACAAAGAAGGTACATTCAGAGAGCTAGAGTTCTACTAGTGTGTCACCAAGTGTTGTAGTGACTACAACTACCCTCCAAAATTTTGCATTAGCTTCATTTTGGAGCCTCCCTACCTACCATCCTAGCAGCATGTCTTTCACTATCAAGTACATAGGATTCATTGGTTTTTCAGTAGCTTGTCAGTCTGTGCATGTTAGTTTGTTTCACTCCCTTCATAGAATGCCACTTTGGACTTGGGCTAGTTGTTGGCTAAGCAACTCCCTCAAAATATTTGTGCGATTCTGGAGGGGAACCAACCTTCCCTCTAGAAATTGTGCAAATCTGTTACGCAACCTGTTGGCCTAAAAAATTCTGCAATGCAGTCAGACAGTATTCCTTTGGAAAATTGCACAATCTAGCCCATCACTGTAGCTCAGCCTAGAAATTGTGAAATTCTGGAAGGGAACTAGCCTTCCCTTTAGAAATTGCGCAAATCTACTAGGCAACCTACTGGACTCAAAAATTGCACAATGCAGTCAAATAATCTTCCTTGGGAAAATTGCGCAATCTAACCCAACACTATAGCTCAGTCCAAAAATTGTGAAAATTAGTTGGGCAAACTACAAAGCTCCAAAATTACACAAAGCAGTCAAACAAGCTTCCTTGGAAAAACTGCGCAATCTGGCCAGCACTCCAACTCAGCCTAAAAATTGCGCAATTATGGGTAGCAGTCACTTGATCCTCTTAGAAATTATGCAATCCCTCTGGGACAACTAGCCTAGTTCCTCTCAAAAACTCTCCAAATCCCTCTATCAGTCAAGGAGGTTGTTGCATGTGCCTTTAGGTTGACCGGTTCCCTCCAGGACTGAGCAAAACTGATTTGCATGCATGGGTTGCTCTTCTCAAAATAGCAAAAGGTAGCTTGCAAAAGGCGTCCCTAGATCTAGGGATCTATTCTTAGCAACTGGAGGTTACATCCAAAGCTCATTTTAGAAACCTCTTGCCAAGTGTCACTTTTTCCTAGATTTGTGGCATGCGCATCAAAAACTGGATCTTATCAAAACTCATAAACTGGATGCTAGAGAGCTCATTCCTCACATCGACCTTGTAGCTCTGACATCCCACATTGCATCCAGGAGTCTTCATCACTTTCAGCTTAGCTATTTCAGGGTAAGTCTACTTCTCATGCCTTGCATCGCATTTTTGTCGCTTTTTGTGTTTCGCATTGTGTGAGTGTTTCCTACATGATTTTAATGACCACTTGTTGTTGTTTCAATGTATGTTAGCTTGTGGAAGCACCGTTTCAATTTTTGTTTGCATCTCACTGTTATCGCATGCATGACATTAGTTTTACACTAACAGTCACCATTGCAAGCTGGGAGACTGGGAGACTGACTGCCAAAACTATGGAAGGCATAGTCTTGGCTGTGGTTGGTCATGGTTGTATTGTATGATTAGAAATTTCACTTCTTAATATAATATAGCCAACACATTTCATGCATATGTTGTTATTGTATTTCCACTATCTTGTTTATTCTAAATGATATATGTATATGTTTGCTTACGAAGGTGTGGATAGACTCTTTCAGTATATGTATGTATGAATCTTACTGAAATGTGTTGTTGGTTTAATCATCACTCTGGATTGTCAACTTACTTGCCTTCTGGATTTTGATGCATCTTTGCTCGTGCGTTCCCTTCTTAACCATGTGCTTCCACAAGTTTCCAAGGGGTGCACTCACCTCACTCTCCATGTGATAGAACCATTCATACACCTTCCTTGGTTTGTTGTGCATGTCACACCCTTTCTACCAATAGGTACATCTTACTTGCCTCTGTACGCAACCTTAGTCAATTCAATACCATATGACCCACTTTTGAGACTCCTACACCAAACGGTCTGAGGTCTAGTTGGGACTTCTTACCGAGGAGACCCCCTGACATGTTGGCAGGTCCAACACTGTCAACAGGACCTTAGGAGAAGTTAATTTTTTTTTTTATCTTCATAATGTCTTTTGCCAGAAAATATTCACTTGTGAATTCACTTTGGGCATATTTTGGATTGTATAAATATTGTGTACAATTTTCTATTGTTAACAATCATAAAGAATCATATGAGGAAATTCACAACATCTCATGCTTAAAGAAAAATCTTATGAAACCACAAATGTAAGGTCCTCATAAAATTATCTCTATGCGAGAACCAAAATAATATTACAAATTTAAATTTTAAAATATAAGTTTGAATAAAGTAGGTACCTAAAGCACTCCACAAAATTCCTAGTACTTAATGAAAACTTAAATTCACTCATCTGTAAGGGACTAGGATGGGGATCCCATGATCAACTATATAATTTTATAACACAATTCATAATGTTGAGTGATCTATTATGATAAGGAAAATAATGGTAAATTTCTTCAAACAAATTACCAAACACTCGCAAATTTGTAGAAGCATGACCAATGAAATGAATCCTTTGTCCTCTATAGAAAAATCAAATGTTAGATTATATATTCAATTTGTATGTCTATTAATGTAACCACTAGGGAAGTTACTAAGGATTAACAATATCATTTTACAATATTTTAAGCCATTGTTCAATATACTCCTTCATAGGAAAAATGATTATATCTTGTTTTACCCTTAATACAAATGTTTCTTCTTCATTTTCCTTTTAATCTGAGCATAATTGTTCACTAATTGACAAGTGGTATTCATTATTATTTATTAATTTGACTAACCATTTCTTGCTCTCTTCCTATAGGAAATATGTTAGACTATCAAACTCATTACCTCAATATATTTCTCTGATTTTGAAGTCCTCCTCCAACTGGTCCTTTAGAATCAACATGGAGTCTTTAACTATATGCGGGCCTTGGAGATCTAGGACAACCTTAGTTTCTTTAAAGAATCCATTTCTCCTATGCTCATTGATTTTTGTACACTTAGAAATAACATAGTTTAACATTTAGATTATGTTATATTGTCCTACCTTGATATACTTTATTTGCTTCCTACTTAGAAACCCTTCTTTATTTTTCTGAAAATCACTAAGGGTAGCAATTTTGGTAATGAATCTTTTTAAATTACTTTTGGAAAAGTTCAAACATGTTCAAGGTATTTTACAAATAATCAGTGAAACAAGAAATCCTATGTGAAATATTTCTTAAGTACAATAATATAGTTGTGCTTCTTCAATGATACTTATTCACTTATTTATGTTCTCTATGACATAATATATGATCCCGTTCAATAGTTAAATTTCCTTCCTAATTCTATTTGGTATGCTACGTGTGACTAGTGGTGACACTTTTGTTGAGTTGGAATAGCCAGAGCATGCATTAACAAAGGTCTATGACTCATAGCTTCTTTAAGGTCATTAATGTTCCTTTTTAGTTGCATATTTTCAATTTCTTGCTCTATTAAAAAATGAGCAAGGGAACCCCTTGTGGTCATATGCAATTGTAGAAGTCCAAAAAGTCCCACTCAGGATACATCTACTTCATACCTTCATTTCTTTGTTACCATTTTATTCTTTGACATGACCCTTTTCAATTTGTCACTTTATTTCATCTTTATTATAGTGGGTTTTTTTTACATGGTTAATGATTTCTCTTCAAATATTGTTGGCTCCTATGTAGCCAATTCTTCCACTATTTCCTAGCTTTTTCCCAACTGTGATGTTATCTATTCCTTGGATGGTAGAACTATCTAAATCAACATGATGGGGTGGCTCTTCACCATCATCTACATCGAAATTCCCTTCATTACACTCTCCTCTTACTACAATTCTCTCATGTTTTGAATGTGTTGAAGGATTGAAATGTTTTCCTCAACATTGGGGAAAAGCACTCAGTGGAGACCTTAGAGTAGATCCTTTTCTGTTTGGGATGGTGGCTCCGAATGGAATTTTTGGGACCAGTTTCCCTTGATATAAAATAAGAAAATGGATGAAATATATAGATGTGAGACTTATGATGTGAATGAATTGAGAATAAAAAGTATTTAAACTAACTTTTTACCTATATATATATATGTATATATATATATATATCTTGGGAAAGCTTATCCATATATGTGATTTAAAAGAATCTCACATATAACATGACAATATAGATTATCAAGTTAATATGAGGTTAATAACTAATTTACTTAAATAGTTAATTAAATTAGTTGATGAACTTGTTACACATATAAGATTTTGTTGTTGATGCATATAATATATGATTCCAATCACACATATCAATAGTGAAATATGTATGACTATTTGCAACACACATATGATAAACGTAATAAAAAAACCATTTAAATCTTAAGCAAAGGAAAAAAAAAAAATAGATAATAGTACCCATTATATTGTGACTCTACTCATGAGAAAATAGTAGTGGTTCAACTTTCTATTAAGATAACTTAAGTTACAGTAGTGCAAACAAAAGCTTTCTCTCCAAAATTCAGAACCCCTTATCCATTCAAATGAAAGGGATTTATAATTTTCAAATAAAATGCAAATATAGCAAAGCAAAATAAAACTATGAAGTGGTTTTAACAAACAACACTTAAAATAAAACCATAAGACAATTTTAGACTTTGTTGTAACAACCCAGCTAAGACTGTGAAGAAGGTTGTCCTCCTATACATTGTCATAATTCATGAATATCTATCATGGGCTTCAATTCAGGTAGAGACCGTGGTTGAATCCGCATCCAACTAGTAAATATAGCATCATTAAGTGCTAGAATCATATGAGTGGTTGCATTATATAAGCATCTAACCATTATCCATTGGCTATGAGGCTTGACTAAGAAATGCCAATGGCATTCTACGTTAACCTTCTCGGCCTTTTTCTTGGACAATTCCTTCCATGTTTTGTTCAACAACTTGATATCAGGTAGAGTTCCTTTGGGGAAGTCTGAAATAAGATTTTCCTGAAACAAATTATCATTGATTGCTTCAATGAGGTCATTGGAGATGTCCCTTGCATTGAATACAATTTTGTTTTATGTATTTTTAAGGCAAATATCCCATTCTTTGAAGACTATATCCTTATTTGATTCCTCTATCCTTGGGAGATTGACTATTATCCCTTCATCATTATATTGTCATGTTATGTAGCTTGTAATATTTTCCTCAATATCATCAAAATATGTCCTCTGGTCAGACAATTGGTCTACCAATATATTGGCTATTTGACACAAATCGTGAATGGTAGCTAATTCCTGATAGAAAATGAATTTTTGTTGAGAAAGGAGAGTATTTAATTCTCCTTCTTCCCTTTTAAACTCTACCAATTGAGAATTGACTTTCAATTGTTCAATCTTCTGCTATAATTCCTGAATCTGGGCATCTTTGACCTTCAAATCAGAGTCATGTTGAACTTTAAGGGAATTGAAATTGTTTTGGAGTTCAACAAGTTGTTCTTGCCATTTATTGGCAATCCTTTTCTTCTCATTCTCTAGGTCTTGTTCAAATCGCATAATCCTTGCATCTTTTTCTTTCAAAAGTTGTTGTATCTCAATGGCTTTATCCATAGTTATAGAAGCATAATCTCTTATTAACTGAGTAGGTCTTTTGGGTTCCTATGTAGGAGTGAACTGCGAACCTTTCCATAGTACTTCAAAATAATAATTTCCAGGGACCAAGGCCTAAGATTGGTCAATCTTCCTTTTTTGTCTTTGTCTTTTCACCACAACCTTATGTTGGGGACTACAGAATATGCCAAGAGCAGGAATCTCTTCGACTCTTAACATGACCTTAGAGGTTAGAAATGGTGGTATAATTTCAATATATTCAACCTTTAAAGGTTGATTTGTAGTCCCTATTGTAATCGAAGTCTTCTCAAAAGTTTCAGAAATGCCTAAGACTTTTTCCTCTGAGGTAGTCTTTCAAACCTCAGGGTTATTTCCTTTCAAGGCTTGGCTACATTGTTCCCAGATTTGTTCAAGTTTAGAACTTGGTAACTATCCCTCAATATGAGTGGAAGAAGATGCCCTTGTACCTTTTGGGTCAGGGATATCAATAACATGTGTAGAAGAAATATCTATGACATTCTCTTGAGTTGTGTTTTCCTGTAGAAGTTTTAATGAATTCAAGGGAAAATGGGATAACCTTGTTTCCTTGTATTGGGAAAATTTATTAATTCCTTATGGAGTTATTCACTCTGAAATATGTTTGGCAACTATTGAATAGGTAAGAGATTTTTCAAAGGCATCATCAAATTGATTAGGTTCATGAGAGAATTTTCTTACACTTGATTGAGCGATAATCGTTTTAGCAGTTCCATGAGGATCATACTGCCTATTGGTATCCTAAATTGCCCTATTTCCTATCCCATTTCCATCAATATCAACCTCTATTTTATCTCAATAAAAGAACCTTCTTTCCTGCAATAGTACAAGATAGTTACCCATTCCTGCACATGCTCATATTTTATATTAATATTTATTACAACACTTTATTAATCTTTTTATTCAGATTTCATGCCTATTTCCATACTTCTGATAACTCATATTGATTTCCTAGAGTAATCGTGAAACTTAGTGTTAATGATGAATGAGTTGACTAGTGCAGGTAGATTCCTGCACTACCACAAAGACTGTCTGAGATTTCCGAGAAGCTAAATCTTCCATGAGGACGGCTCTCAAACCGCAAATTTGAGTCCAACTACTGATGAATTGAAGCAAGATAATAGGTGGCATGCATTCATGGATTATTCTCCAAATTTAGGTTATGGCCAAGCGAAGTTCATGTGTATTATAACTGTTGGCAAAGTTTGTAATTTCGGTTTTCTAAGTTTATTCGGTCAAAAGGCCTGAACAAGAAATATCTGTAATTAGTGTAAATGGCCTAGAGACGAAAGGATATATATGATATAGATCATAGGTAGGAAGGTAGCAAACCATCGACTGTCATTTTGTTTTCTATAACCTGGTTATCGCCTTAACTCTGGGGATGGACTGCTCTGTAATGTATATTTGCCAAATCGAGTAATACAAGAGAACCGCCATGATTTGCATATGCAATGTTTAGTTTATCTTTGATGTCCATTTGAAGTGTTGAGCTTTTTTGTTGGTTAGGGCTCAGCTAACCCAGATCGTTTACCCCTCTCACTTTCACTATTTAGTAAGATGGTGAGTTTATTTCTTTTACAGCTGTGTGATGTTATAGTTTTAATCATTAATCTTTAAGTTCCGAATTAAAATATCTTTTGTAGCTAATGTGTGAAACAGATCCGTGGTTTGAGAGTAGTTGTGTTTATTTTTCTTATGAAATATCTTTTTCGCATTTCCTTTACTCACATTCTCTATTTTAATTCATTTTCAATCGGATCGTGCAAGGAACTCTTTCCTGCACCAGTGCATGTTGTTTCCTGCACTTTGTTCTAGTCATTTGTTGCAGCAAAAAGTGAATCACTTACCTGCATATTATTTTTAGTTATTTCGCAAGTGAATGAACCATTAATTAAGTAACTGTCTTCAGTATTAAAATTTCATCTTTAAAAGATCTAAAAGCAATTGTATCAAATTATCATAGTATACTTGCAAAGAACATAACCATTTTAGGTGAAGTACCAAAGTTGATTAACACATGCAAAATACTTAGGTTACTGTTTGATTCTTTTAAATTGCTTTTATTTCATGAATTTTATTTCCTTTGCAAAGTTTAATGAATTGAAGCATGTCCTTTTTCATATATAATTTACTTCAGAATTTCATTTACAGTTGCAATTCTTTTTCATCACATCTTTTAGTTCTTTCGAAAGTAACTTGGAAACTAAGTGAAGGGAACTATGCCTCGGTGCAAGAGCAAGTCTCTTGTCATAGACATGGAGTGCTTTAAGCCCTGAGCCTTAGAGCATCTTCACTCAGACATAAGTTTTCAGTAAGGAAGGTCAAATATACTCTTACACAGAAATATTGTACCTGCACTAGTGCAAGCAGATTACAACAGTACAAGGACAGGTTGTTTGTGTGAGAGGAAGATTAGAAGGAAGACAAAATTCCGCAAGGGCCCACTTGTCAGACTGTTGACCATCCATCTGAAGATGAACATAGCATTTCATTCCAGCTTTTAATATTGTTTCCATTGTGTGGAATTTCTTTACTTGATTTACTTGCAAATTGTCTTTTATATTCCAGCACTAGAGTTGCCTTGGTGTTAATTTCCTTTCCAATTGTTTTGTATCTGATTCTGCAAAGGATTTCCTTTAAGAACTAGGATTAGAGATAGACCCATTTCTGGCATTGCCTCTGCTTCATCACTAAGTTTATGAAACGCTCGGGTTGACAATTAAGTGTTGAGGAGTTTGCGCAAGCACAATTTCTGCACCCAACACTACCTATTAGGGATAGTAAGAAAACTCAACTCTAAAATAGAGTTCACTTCAATAGCTGCATGTTTGAAATTATATACATATCACAACAGAAAGGAAAGGTAGGGCATACTTTCTTATTGGATTCTTTAAATATTTTAGAAATTCCATTACCCACAATTTGGTAGGCTATCTCACGATAAAGTAGTTTATCAAGGACATATAGGGGAAAAACCTGTGGATTATCTAGACTACCAATGACCCGAATGTAGGTAAATATTTCTTCACCAAACCAATTCCTAACCTTAAGGAAGTCTACTTTTTCTTTCGAGGAAATCCTAGGGGCTCTCTTATTAAAAATAACTTGATGAATAGGCAGCATGACACCCTGGAATTTTTTATAGAAAGCGGGTTGGTACTTAAAATCCCATAGGATATTATGGTATATATGAATAGTATTTGGATGCTCTAAGGTCCATTTTCATCCCATAGAGGAAAAATCCGTACTCTAGCATAAGGAGTCCATAACATAAGCACTCATATAAAAAGGAGGAATCATATTTTCTGAAACTGTATGCCTTTTTCTAAAATTCAAAATGTGAGTAACTAAGTTATTAGATAAAATATTTCCCCAATCTAGTATAAATCCCTTTGAAGCAGCATCAATCATTAGAGTCCATTGATCTAGGAATTTTTGAGTATTAGGATAAGAAAATAATCTACATACCATGGCGACAATTTGGCAATAAGTTCCTACAAGAGAGTCTAATAAATATATGCCCTTTTCCTCATTCTTGTGCTTATTGGGATCTCTCCTCCAATGCTTGATGGGCTCTAATGCATGAGCAATGTTGCTCATCAATTTCTCCACAAACTATTTTTCATATTTATACTGTGGAGGTGGCAAATGGTACATCACGTTGAAATCACTAACTGTTGCATTCTTTGTCATGAATTTTCTATCTTCAATGTTCATGTGCTCCATGACCCATCTAATCATATCTGTATAGGACAGGAGCTTGGGTCGAGCAACAATTCTGTGTAAAAATGAATTTGTGACATCGTTGTAGGTGGTATTAGAAATTGGAGAAGAATCCTCTGTTGTAATCCTTTGAGTAACCCTTGGTCCCTCTTCTTCGAATAATTGATAAATAAATTCCCATGAGGTACTATCAATGTCTAAAGAACAAACTGCATCTAAAAACAACCCTAGTGTGTCAATATTTTCAGCTAGAGGAGCAGTCAGATACTATTGAGAAATTGGTTTATTTTCTTGCTTTAATTACCCTGGACATATCTTCTGAATTGCGTTTATCGGGACTGGCCTGCAATGGAAAAGACAAGACTAAGTGATAATTATTTCACCAAAAATATCTTAATGCAAATAACAATTTTTCATAATGATATATGTCTAGTTAAAGGGTGAATCATGATAATAGTAATTTGAAGTGAATACATTTGTTTTAGAACTTCAAAAACCATAAATTCGCCACTCTTGGAAATTAAATGAAAAAACATGGATTCACATGGGCAATGGACATATAAGCATATCAAAGAAATTTTATCAAAGAAATCCCTTGGTTTCCATCTACATGTTACGATATCCGAGGATTCTAATATGTGTTGTTTAAAAATACAGTGGCTATAAGTATATGCGGGCAGATATACTGAAGGATTTATATCGGCGATTGGAATATTGAGGTTTTCAAAGAGTGACAACCAATGTGAAAAGTCTTAATATGGGCAGAGATGAGAATACTGGAGGGGAGGAGCATCAGAGATATCAAGTATCGGGAGTCTGAGGCATCATAACATTATGATATCGAGAGTTTTTGAAAAAGTGAAAGTGTTAGGTATCAAGGATATGAAATATTGGAGGTTTGAGGTATTAGATATTTTTGAGATGACACTTGTTAAAAGTTACAATATTCGGGAGTTCTGGAATGCCAATTGTTATCACTAGAGTAATATCACTTTCATTGTGGAAAATAATTTAGTAAACCACTTTTATTAAATTATTTTCTGATTTAAATAAAGAAAAACCCATGAGAATAATAATATAAATCATTATTTATTTAATTTTCTCTATGAATAATTATCAAATCATTATTTAAATAATTATTACTTGTCACATTGACTAAATCCCTTAGAAATATTTAAATAAATCACTATTTTATTTAATTTTCCTTATTTCTATTATTAGAATAATTATTACTCGATATTTAATAATTATTTTGATTTCACACCATTCTTAACTCTCATGAAATAATTAATAAACCATTTTATTTGTTAATTATTTCTAAATAAAGATATTTAACCATTTTAAATATCTTTTCCTTCTCCAATAAATATGATAAAGTATTCCAAGTAGTTAGATCTGAATTTGGTTAATATTATTTTATTATTCCCCATTTTCGATATTAATTCCATACTTTGTTATAAATAGGAGGGTTTTTCATTCATTCTTCACCAAGATCATAATCATCGTCATCATTATCGTCTTTTTTCTTTTGAGCTCCCACTTGAGTTCTCCACATTTTGTCTAGTTTTTTCACATATTGTGAGAGAAGATCATTTTTTGAAATGTCAAGGACATAAAAGGACCCATCCCATGGAGGGGGACTTACAGACCCACCTATAGATCTCCTTCACCAATCTTTTTAAATAAAATATTTATTCATTCAAAGTCTTTCCAATTGGGTTATTGCTTTGGATATCTTATATTGTTGCTTTCTATTCTGGATTGTCTCTATCTTTATTGCTAGTTTTCTATTTTTATTGTAGATCTGAATCACTAGAAGCCATCAACTTGTTGTTAGGGTCACTTGTCACCAAGTGACTTAAGTGAAGTTTTTTTTGGTACACCTTCCAAGAAATTTCACACTAACACCAAGTGGCAATGTTGTGGGGCCAACAGTTCTTTAAAGTATTCAATATAAAAGGAAGAGCTCACTTTATCTTTATATATTGGGAAAGTTTAATTGGGTAATGTTTTATCGTAACTTCCTATAAGGAATGCTACGATATTTGAATGATCTAATATAATTCCCCTGATAATGCATTATTTTAAACAACAAAAGGCCTATCGGTTTTTCGTAACACTTGTAAGGTTTGAATCCTCTGATATCTAAGTTCTGAAATATGTAACCTTTATGAAAGAAGGTTATTTACAAAAAATAAAAATTGTATTATATTTATTAGAACTTAAAGAGTTTTATTAAAATTCAAAAGGGTCCCCATTATTTATTATATAGCTAAAATAAAACTAAATTGGGATTTGTTGAGTACTATAATAGAGTGCCAAGGAGGAACTCTAACAAGTTCGTTGAATAGATGAGGATTGTACATTTGTAAGGTTTTCCCTCTTTGTCTAGTTTTCCCCTTTTTCTCTTGAATTAATACTCTTCTTCTTCTTCTTCTTCTTCTTCTTCTTCTTCTTCTTCTTCTTCTTTTTTTTTTTTTTTTTTTTTTTTTTTTTTT
>APFE030854922.1:93504-106608 GCA_000404065.3 Pinus taeda | reverse complement strand
ATCCTATATCAATGAATACCCACTCTCGCTGATATCCCATCTGTGAATATATCTTACAAGTTAAAAGGAATTCCCATCTGAACGACATGGAGAAGAGAATGGGCAGCAGATTGAGTGCCTTGTTTCTGCTCTTGCTTGAGATGGCTCTGCAAAGCATGGCGTCTTTGGACCAGGCATAGCAGGTAACACGCTGTCTTTCTTGCTGGTAGTAGCTCGCTCAAACCAAGCCCTGTTTTGCTTTTTAGCCCTCTGTCTGAATCAACAAGCAATTTATCACTGTTAAAGTTTAATCTACGAATGTTCAATAGATATTAATTTTTCAATAATATTCACTGAACACACATACATGGATTTGTATGCAACATCTACTACATTAATTTCCTAGTTCATGGCTGTCTTACCCCAGTGGAAAAGTAGAAATATTACTCCGTTATTGAGCTATATAGCCTTGGTAAATTATAAAACATACCTCTAGGAACACCCGAGCTTGCTGTGTCTTGAAGCAATAGAGCATGTTCATACTCATACACTTTTCAAAAATTTCTTTTCCTTAGATTCACAAAATTTCTATTAGCAATATAAGATGGTGCAATGGCTAAAGTTATTTGATATTAGCTTGACTTTGGCAGACGTGGTAGTTGGGATATCTGTGGCGATCTTAGTTACTCTGTTCTCAGTCGAGAGGTTCGGAACCGTTCTGATTTGGTTCTTGTTTATTTTGTTCATTGGATTATACAATCTTGCCAAGCATGATACCAGCTTGTTATACGCTTTTTATCCAAAATATATCATTGACTATTTTAGCAGAAACCACAAATGGGCTTGGAATTCTCTTGGTGGTATCGTTCTTTGCATTACAGGCACATATTCTTTTCCTTTGCTAATTTAAACTATTGCAACCTCCAGCTTGAAATCCTCTTATCATTTATCACACAGAGACCATAGCTTTATTGTGCATAAACTACGTGACATGCATGAAATGAAGCTATGTTTGCTGACCTGGGACACTTTTCGGTTCGCTCCATTCAGGTAGTTCGATAGATTTGGACAAAATAATCACTTCAATAGAACGTAACTCTAATTGCAGAATGTGTTTAGAAGGTTGAAATGTTTAAGATTTGACTCATTTTAAATGTTGTAATAACGCTCATTTTTTCAATAATTTTTTATTTGCTAGATTGTCTATGAATTGTGTTATCATTTATAATATATAATTTAAGAAATATATATTTCATTTTAAAAAACACTAATCTTAAAGATAAATTTTTTTAAAGCCATTGTTACAATTGCACACCTAAACCATATCAACCTTTAACATAATTTTTTTTATTATATATTTCCCAGTTACCTAAAATTCCAACCTTATACTATTTTAAAGAGACATCGAAATATTTGCTTTGTTTCTTCTAGTTGGACCTATTTTTATCATAAAATGCAGAAAACGATAATGTTAATCGCTCATAACGAGCTCAACCTCGAAGAACCTGAAGCATGAGCAGATAAAAGCTAAGCCTAAAAGTAATATGTGCTGTGAAAAAAGGCCCTCCGCAGAAAGTGCTTGAAATACAAACTTAAACTATATAGTGACTTAGAGAAGCATGCTGGGTTTAAACTCGCTCTCCATTTACCCATTTTACCTCATCCAAAATTAACGTTATACAATGAAATGTTGAAATACTTGCTTGTACATGATTACTGATGGTGATACTTACATATGATTGTTTAATACTTTTGCACGTGATTACTCATGGAGATACTTACATATGATAGTTTATGTAGCATGATGGCTTAAATTTCATTAGCTTTTAAATTTAAATTTTATGAATGGTTTGAGTGTCGGAACTGATTGCAAGAGAAAGTAATGTTTTTTTTTTTAGTTTTTTAAGTTGTTTGAGTTTTTTATAAATTATTTTAGGTTTGATTTTTGGTTTGAGAAACTAGTTTTGATTGTTTTTTTTTAATATTTTAAAAATATAGATATATTTTTTAAGTTTAGTAGGGCTAGATTTTTATTATGTTAAATATATCGCCCTAATAAGGGCAGGGAATTGAATTAGTACATTTATATCAAAAATGCTTTAACAGAGCATTCTATTACTGTCTATTAAAACCCCTTGACTTGAAAATTAAAAATTAAGAATATTCATAAATAAATTAAATTATAAAACTAAAACTAGAAAATATTAATAATTTTTTTTTAACTAAAACTTATTAATAAAGAAAAATTAAATTTATTTAAAGATTTAGCCAAATCTGGTTTAATCGCTAAAGAAACCTCACCATAACAGGAACCAACAAACAATCGTAGTGGAAGCACAAACTCCACTAAATTTCAGATTCCGGATCGTCCGGTTTAATCGCTAAAGAAACCTCACCATAAGAGAAACCAACAAACAATCGCAGTGGAAGCACAAACTGCACTAAATTTTAGATTCTGGATCGTCCTGTTTATCCTGAACATCGATTCTTCCTCTAGAGACTGAGAAAAATGATACAGCGACCTGTTGTTCCTGCGCACACACAATATCCCTGAGCGGCAGAGACAGATCTTGTGGACCAGACGATGCATCCGAAGCCATGGAAGACTCCTCTTCCTTGTAACGCTGGACGCCTGAAATGCGGGGTATATTTCAGCATTGTGTTTATATTTCGACCTTTTCATTTGCTGCCTCTCAATCCAAAACAGCTGGTGTTTTCTTCACTACGTCTATCCACAGACATCTAAATACTTCGTCCAGCCAGACTCAGGGAACCCATTGGTCATAATTTTAGTAGAAACATAATTCAGCAATGCTCTGCAAATTTGGGAAAGGCCGGTCTCTGCAATATATGATCCATATTATTCCCATCTCTTTTCGCCACTCAGAGTCACCCATAACCCTGGTGCATTTAACAAGAAACCTTCAATTCAACGAGCAGAGACTGATGCCAGTGATAACCGAGAATCTTCGATCTTTGAGTTTTGGGCAATTTAGGTTCTCAGGAACGCTAGCCAGTGATGATCTCCACGTTTTCAGGAAAGCTAACCAATGGTGACCTCCACCTTCGATCAACTTTAACAAGAAAAATGGCAGGCTATCGTCTACTAGCGTTAACAGGGAAAATAACAACAAACATACATGTGGATCATCTTTGTGGACAAGTGGTCTGAGCATAAACTCGTGTGGTGTACGTGTGAAAGTATGCAGGCATGGTTACCATCTGTCGAAAATGTCTAATATCATTGTGTTAAATGTGGCGTTTTGATTTATATTTATTAATAACAATTTTTTTATTTTTATTTTTAATTTAAATTCCTCGGATGGTTATATTTGGGGTTTGGCTTTTCTGGTTTATGTGAACGATTATTGTGCTGAAGCGAATTCCTCAGATCCGATTTCTACAGAGCCCATTTTCAAAGGTAATAAACCCCCCATTCTTCATCATCATGTGATTATGTATAATTCTTCATGTCTTGCTTTGGCAAAATTAATGGTGCTTCTCTTGTGTTGTAGCTTTGATACCACTTGTTGTAGCTCTGATACCATTTGTTGTATATCTAAAACAAGAATATATAGATCTGATATGAAATATAAGATAATAACAATTATACCCAAGAATAACAAGATAGAAATAGAAATGTTTCACTTTATTATCAAAACCCTTAAGGTAGGGCAACACCATACATTCACTCCTTAAGGAAGGAGAATACTCCACAAGCCATATGCTTGTTCATACAAGAATACTTCTCATCATGTCCCTCCATGTGGAGTCTCTAGCATCTATATAGGCCTCATACATACAATACCATGCATCATTACCATGGTTTCTTCATACCATCAACTAATACCATGGGCCCCTTATATTATTATATTATACTTGTGGTCCCTTACATGACATGGGTTAACCACCTTATTTATTACTATGGCCCATCCCATTATTACATTATTACCTTGGGTACCACCCTCGGTACCCCATATTACCCCCCCTAGGTATATAACAATATCAGAGCCTGCCCCACTATTTTTCTTGCCTGAAAAACATATACACTCCTTGACCCACAAAAGCCAGCGAGTGTACGTGACTTTACTTTAGGAAACACGCGTATAATCACCTTTCTCTGAAAATTTTGATTTAACAATAAGATGATGCAACAACTACTCCAAGCTTTTGTCTGGGATATTCAAATGTTTCTCTGGGCAGTGGTTTAGTGAATATATCAGCAACTTGTTCTTTGGAGGGAACATATTCCAATTTGACCTATTGTTCAAGCACTTGTTCATGCAGAAAATGGTATTTGATGGGTATGTGCTTGGTCTTGCAGTGCATGACTGAATTCTTTGAGATACTGATGCAACTTGTATTATCACATAGAATGGAGATGGGTGGAGTGCATGTGATCTGAATTTCTTGCAAGGTTTGCATCATCCAAAGTAGTTGTGTGCAGCAAGATGCAGCAGCCACATATTCTGCTTCAGCTGTAGATAGCGCAATTGAGATTTGTTTCTTGTTGAACCAAGACACTAACCTAGAACCCATATAGAATGCACCACCACTAGTGCTTTTTCTATCATCAACATTTCCTGCCCAATCTACATCTGTATATGCATGAAGAGTGAGATCTATATCTCTAGGATACCATAAACCAAGGTTCTCGGTTCCTTGAAGATATTTGAAAATTATTTTGACTACCTGAAGGTGTGATTCCTTTGGATTTGCTTGGAATCCTCCAACTATTCCTACTGCATGCATGATGTCAGGTTGGGTACCTGTTAGATAAAACAGACTGCCAATCATGGATCTGTAAGTTGGTTGATGTACTGCTGCTGATTCATCATTTGGGATGAGACTGCATCATGTTATCATTGGGGTACATACATGTTTAGAATCTTCCATGCCGTACTTTTTCAAGATTTGTTTGAGATATTTGGTTTTTGAAAGAAAAATACCATC
The DNA here is from genome assembly GCA_000404065.3 of Pinus taeda. Taxonomy (NCBI): domain Eukaryota; kingdom Viridiplantae; phylum Streptophyta; class Pinopsida; order Pinales; family Pinaceae; genus Pinus; species Pinus taeda. Next base: position 101,676 of record APFE030854922.1, on the reverse strand, counting down.
TTTATTCTGTTGAACTTGTAGACCAAGAAAATAAGTAAGTTCACCAAGAAAGGACATTTCAAATTCTTGCTGCATTACTGAAGAAAAATTCTAACTCATGGATTCTTCATTGCTACCAAAAATGATATCATCAACATAGACAACAATTATTAGCAATTTATTAGTGTCAATCTTTATATATAGATTGCTATCTGTTGAACCTTTTGAAAAACCTTGTTGATGTAGATTATTTTCAAGACTGTAATACCAGGCCCTTGGAGCCTGTTTCATACCATAGAGGGCCTTTTTGAGTCTGCATACAAGTTTTGCATCATTTCCAAGAATGAATCCTTCTGGTTGTTCAATATAAACTTCTTCTTCTAAATCTCCATTAAGGAACCCAGGTTTTACATCCATTTGGTATACTTTGAATTTCTGAAAGCTAGAAAGAGCAAGAAACATCCTTATGGCTTCAAGTCTAGCAACAGGTGCAAAAGTTTCTTCAAAATCTATACTTTCTTGTTGAGCATACCCTTTACAAACCAGTATGGGCCTAAACTTCTAATGACTTCTCCATTTTCATTCAGCTTGTTTTTGAAATTCCATTTAGTTCCTATAATATTTTCTATCATGAGTCTAGGAACTAATTCCCAAGTAATTAATTTTCAATTTGCTCAAAGTCTTCACATCATGGCCCTTGACCCAAAACATTCATATTTGCATGCTTCATTTACATTTTGAGGTTTGGTAGAGGATAGTAATGCTAGATAGCTTGAGGATTTTGTAATAGTTCTTCTGGTCTGTACACCTGCCTTTTTTTCCCCTATAATTTGAGTTTCTAGAATATTTTTATGAACATACCTGGATAGAGTCTTTTCTTCTTCTGGTGCTTCATTGATTTCTTCTTCAATATCATCTTGATTTGATGTGGGAAAATACTCCCCAGCTTCTTCATTGTCATAATCTTCTATTTTTATTTGTTTTGGATTTTTGCATGCTTCATCAACTACAACATCAATACTTTCAACAATTTTCCCAAGTATTTTATTATAACATTTACATCCTCTACTTCGGGAAGAGTAACCAAGAAAAATACCTTCATCTGCTTTGGGCTCAAACTTACCAAGTTTTTCATCAGTCCTTTTGATATAACATTTTCTTCCAAAAACTTTAAAGTATTTTACAGTAGGAGTCTTACCATACCAATGTTCATGTGGAGTTTGAGTGCTATTTACTCGAACATTTGCTTGGTTGAGAATAGTTACAGCAGTGAGTGCAGCTTCACCCCAGAAGGTTGCAGGAGTTCCAAATTCATCTAGCATAGCTAGATCCATTTGTTGAATAGTTTTGTTCATTCTTTCTACCACTCCATTTTGCTGAGGATTCCTTGCGGTGGAGAATTGCCTTTTTATTCCATGTTGTTCACAAAAGTCAAAGAATTCATCCGAGGTAAATTCCCCTCCTCCATCAAATATGAGGCATTTGATTTTTCAATCTGATTCATTTTCAACCAGAGATTTGAAGGCTTGGAAATTTTCAAATGCTTCATGTTTATGCTTTAGCAGAACTATCCAACACGTTCTAGAAAAATCACCAATGAACAAAATAAAGTATTCTTCTCTACGAGGTGACTTTTTCCTTGATGCTCTACATAAATCAGCATGAACAAGTTTAAGAGGCTTAATAGTTGACCCTTATTTTTCAATGAAGTGAGCTCTGGTTTGCTTATCGAATTGACATGGTTTGCATATTGTATTTTAATGATCACGAACAACCTAGAATCTGCATGCTTTTCTTATTTGCGAAAAGCTTAGATGTCCCAATCTTCTATGCCACAACCAGTTTTCCTCTTTTTTTCTTAGATATCACTATTGTTGTCCTCCCTTGAGTATGCACAAGTTGTTTGGAGTTCGTGTACCTTTGATCACGGTTTCTCCTGTTTCAATCTCATGAACAACCCATCCGTTTGATTGAAACATCACTTCATTTCCTTGATCACACATTTGACTGACGCTCAACAGGTTATGCTTTAGACCATCTACATACATAACATTCCTATCTTTAACATTTTCTTTTAAAAAAAATTATCCTGTACCTTTTATGACATCAGGAGTGTTGTTTCCAAATGAGACATTCTTTTCCTTTCCTAAGGCATTATATGAGTGAAGTTTTTCTTTGTCCCTTTTCATGTGCTTTGAGCATCCATTGTCGATGTACCACTGATTTTCTTGTCCTTCTGCATACAACGCTATATCACATCTTTTTGTTTGAGGTTCTTTTATTCTCCATATCTTAGGATTTAATGAAGTTTGCTCCTTTTGAGATGTTTGCCAAAATTTGCTCCTGCATTCAGATTCTTCATGGCCAAAGTTGTTACAAATTGAGCATTCTATTTCATTTTCAAGAAGAGAAAAGTTATTATAGGAACTTTTCTTGATCCCTGTCACATTACTTTGATTTCGTGCTTCTCTAGTCATGATGGTTTTTTAAGAAACTCATTGAGCAGCTTTGTGTCCAAAATTATGACATGAGAAACATTGACCATTAAATAAGTTCCTTCAATTATCGAATCTATTGACCTAGTGATTGTAGTTTCTATTGATATTCATCTTTGGAGTAAATTGAGTATGGTTTACCTGAGTTTGGTTGTGGCTTCTATTCATCCTTGAAGCGAATTGAGTCTGATTTACCTAGTGATCTGCTTTCTGCCTTTGCTAATGATTGTCATACTATTCACTATTCTTTTCTGCATCTAGATAGCTTTTAGTGGAGGTTGACGGCTTCTATGATTGAGATGCTTCTTCAGTATACCCAAAACCTGTCTTTATCAGAGGAGAACGCTACACTTTGATAATTTCATTTAAGGTTTTTGATCCTTTAGCAAATCTAAGATTGAGAGGTTTTGCTTTCTCAAGATCCTTTCTTAGACCCACAATTTCAAATTCTAGTTTTTCATTGTGTTTTTCTTTTTCAGCAAGTTGGTATGTCAAGGTATCTATAATCATATTCTTTTCTTCTAAACAGATTTTTAGTTTAGATATTTCTTCATGAAGGTCATCTTCTTCTAAAGCATCCCAAAAATTATCATCATCATAAGCCATTAGAAGTCTACAGTCATCACTATTTTCATCTTCATCACTATTTGACAAACCATCGCTATCTTCAAGAGCATAGTTGTTACTGGGAATAGTGTCCACTCGGAGCTGCTATTCCCACTAAGACTGGTAGCAATCTTAGAAACAAACAAGTAAAGTCTATTTTCGCTTTCCTTTATGAAAATAGATAAGAGTGGAACAAAGGAGACCAACCTTAGTCTTGCACTTGATTTCCTTGTTTGATTCCTCTCCTTCCTGATAGATCTTTTCCGCTTCTTCTTCGTCTACCCAGCTTCAAAGAGTACCTCTGGAATCAAAGCAACATACTACTATTGAAGAACAGAGATCTATATTCATAAATAACACAGGACCAGATATGTGTTAACCATACAAATGCATATATAATGAAACATACAAGAATATGGAGGAAAACTTGAATAGCTTTATTAAGATCAAGAATACCAAGAGGATTACAACCATATGTTCTGACCCAGCATCATCCTCCAGCAAGAAATCCCTTCTTCACCTCAAGTAAAGCTTACATCACCCAACATTATGAAATTACCCCAGAAAACCAACAGCACTTCTCTACAAGATACAACATTCCAGCCTCTGGATCTCTGTGATGAGGGATCCATATATAGATGATTGTAGGGGGGTGAGTCATCTTCTGGGGTTTTTAGTGTGTCCTCTCTCTGATGAGTCTTGATTCCACTTGGAGAATGATGATCTCTACTCATCCCTAGTCGAAAACAGAAGCAGTGCAGGGGAAGCTACTAGAAGATTCATGATCTTCACCTCGCAAAATGTCCCTGACATTGTCCATTCACGACCATTGCACCCTACGAGAGCCATTTAGTATGCATCGCACCTTTACACTGGGAAGGTGATATGAACGCACCTCTGCACTGGGTATCAGTATGGTCCAGTTTTGACCATTCTGAGCAGGTTTTTAGTGGAGAACTTTCTGGGAGATGATGTAATTAGCTGACCTTGTTCCTTTAGGCAGTGAAGCAACACTTTTAGGGACTTAGGAGCCCTCAGTTTATGGACATTTATGATTGGGGTTGAAGTGCCCAAAAATGTCTATAACAATAGTAACTCTTTTTACTTACAACTTGTTTTCTATTCCATTTTGCATATTCCTTCCCTTTATCAGATTTATCTTTATGAGGACATTTGGCAGCATAATGACCGACTCTACCACAAGCAAAACATTTGAAGGGAAGTTTACCTCTAAATCTTTCGGAACCCTGTTGAAGCTTCTTAACAAAGTTTACTTCATATTTTTCCTCTGAAATATGTCCTGATTCATTGAGTTCTTCCTTTCCTTTTGTTGAAGATTTAAATGTGGCTTCTCTCATGATGGACCTCCTTTTCTCATCTCAAAGGCAGTTAAGATTCTGTGAAGCTGTGTCATAGTGATAGTCTGTAGATCCTGTTTTTCTTCTATGACAGACACTTTCAATTCAAATTTAGTAGATAAGGATCTTAAAACTTTCTCAACTAAGGTAAGTTCCTTTATATCTTCACCTAGATTCTTCATACAATTGATAAACTCATCTATTTGTAAGAAGTAACTAGCTATACTTTGATCATTGTGCATCTTAAGAGTTTCATATTGAATTCTGAGAGTTTGAAGTTTAGCATGTTTTACTTGAGAGTCTCCTTCGTAGCTCAGAATGATTTTGTCCAATATTTATTTGGCTGATTTGAGCTGCATAACTTTGACAAAATCTGATTGTGACAGACTTCCCAATAATGTATTGACAGCCCTGGCATTGGTTTCATATTGCTTTCTACTTGTTGTATCTGTAGGAATTGTTGATGGAAATGTATATCCTCCTTCCACGATTTCCCAGACATCTGTTCCAAGTGATTGTAGATAGGTTTTGGTTCTTCTCTTCCAATAAACAAAGTTTCTCCCATCAAAGATTGGCGGTCTCATGGATCCCACGCTTTCTTGATTACTCATGATGATGGATCTCCCTTCAAGCAATCAAGCTTCTTCTAAAGGACCTGCTCTGAAACCAATTGTTGGAAATAATACTGAGAGGGGGGGTGAATCAGTATTATTAGGTTAATAATTTTATTTCCTAAAAAGATTTGTATACATTACTTCAATTAAGTGAACTAGCGTGTACACACGACTGTACTTAAGGCAACTAGCATATATGCAAAGAACTTTTGAATTACCCAATTTATCATGCATTGAACTTTAACCAGTATATCATAGATTTATTAGACAGTGCCAAAAAGAAAAATAAAGCATCACACATAAGAAACGCACATGAACACCAAGATATAAGGTGGAAACCCAATGTGGGTAAAAGCCACTTGTTGTTGTCATCTATGTCTTCTTTTACTAATAATAAAATATGTTTACAATCTTGTACTGGTGCAGACTCATACTAGTATGCAAGCTTCTACCTGCAGAAGGTTACAACCTTCTCTCATTCTCCAGCTTCTACTGGAAGGGAGATACAACCCCCTAGCTCTTGTACTAGCCGATATGTTTACTAATACGTAGGCACTGACCTACAGAAGGCTATGACCTTCTTTTTTCCTCTAGGGACCCTGCTTCATAAATTTTAGACAGGATTCATCAACAACATCATAATTCAATCATCAAATACATCTACATCAACCAATCATTGAAACTCAACCACAACTGAATCATAACCCATCGTCAAATCACAATCAATTTGATAATACAAAATATTGTCACCAGAATACAGTAACCAGATCCCAAACCAGAAGCCAAAATTCTACAACATCAAACATAAACAACTGAAACATACTTTGTGAGGTTTACACTACTTCCATGTGTCGAACCTGTGTGTATACGTGCTTTTCTAAAAGACAACCAGTGTATACATCTGCAAATATTAACTCATAATTCTGCAACTATTGTAGACTTCAGTAATACTCAGATCATAATATTTATAGAATAACACATGGATCAATATTCAGATCTAGACTATACATAATCAAACCACATAATGATAATTCATTTCAAGCCTTAATATCTTGATCCATCATTAGATCTTATCCTTCATGAACCGCTAAGGTTCATCCTTGGTTCAGTTCAAGCACAAAACCATAAACCAATAACCTGCATACTAGATCTCACACTTCATCAGATATTTGATACTTGCATGCTTGGCCTAATGATCTTCTCCTCCTTTTATAATTTTAGGCCTTTCTCAATGCCATAGACCAAAACCACTTAGGACCAATACCTTGGACCAAATACCTAGGGTCAATACCTCAGACCAGATACCTTGGACCAATAGCATGGATCAAAATACCATGGACCAAATACCTCAGACCAAAAACTTAGTTTTCCAAGGTATACACACTTTTCCTTCTGTGAAAAGTGTGTGTGTACGTATACACTACTTGTGGTCAGTGAACCTACATGTATACGTAGCTTGGTCAAGGTGAACTTGCGTATACCTCTCCTTCTTCATTCTGAGTAGTCTGATCTATAATTCTTTGTTGTTGACCTACTGTACTGTGATCTTTCATTTGAGTGAGTTGCCATCAAGGACAACATCTATATCATAATGCCAACAATTGGTAGAAATGTAAATTCCTGTTAAGAAAATGTAACCTCACATTTGTTTGAGCCACCTTGGATCAATGATCAAGGAAGATATGTTCAACTACCTTCTGTAACCTTCTCAACAGAAGTTTTGAATGAATTCAGGGAAGACAGTTTTTAACAGGAGGACGAGCACATCCAGGAAGGAAAGTGTTGACTACCTTCAAGCTTTTGGTTTAGAGGCACTAGCCATGTAAGGAAAGTGCATGGAGGCTGAAAGAAGAGGGTGTTGTTACTCTCATCTACTATGCAGTTCAGTATATCAGTATTTTGGGGTCCAAAAGATTCTCAATGGGGAGGAGTGATCAGAAATTAATCTAGAACCTTAACCGCAGTCAAGAACAAGGTTAAGAACAAAGGTTAAGAGGTCAAAAGGTTAATATTTGCATTAAGCGCTAAAACCTTGATAAAGCACCTTTTCTTTAAAACGTGAATTAAGCACATGGGCAGTATTTGACGAAGCGATAAACGGTATATCGCACGGGTGAAAGGCTGGAAGCGGCATTTCACCCAAAGCACGTGATTCCACCCAACGGTCAACACGTAACAGATAAAAACTTATTTTCTCGCGTGTCCTCTGTGAGATATCATTCGTGCATGAAATCTACCCAATATTGAGTGATGTCCGTTGGATTGAGCGGGGTCTCATCAACTGTGGAGATCATCCTGGCAAGTTGGCCAACATATGACACGACCGTCATTGTATGGATGGGATAGATCAACAGTTCAGGATTAACCCGATCACAAAATTTCTATGGAGGATTGTCCCTAACCACATATCGCACATATGTGCGCCCAACAGTTACGGTAATGCTAATGAATACCTCTAACATTCAACCTGGCGGAGTGGCTAAAGTTCAACGGATATGCTAAGTTTAGCTGAATTCAAGTGCACTTGCTAATATTGGTGAAGATACCACATAAAATCACTCAAAGAGTAGTTCCGGAGAGACAGAGAGTCTAGAGGGAGTGTCATGCGGAAAGAGTTATTTTTGCGGACAAACCTAACCTCCCTAGGAATCTAAGACTCTCTAGTGACAAACAAACCAAACAAGAGCAATCCTTCTCTAAACATACATTATTCTATGAGAAACCAAGTGTTCTCCGATCTTACCTTAGGTCCAACGCTTGTTGTAGCAGTCCAGCCTTGCTGATCTAGATTCGCTCCTCCTTCACTTTAAGACCTGCATACACTAACAAGGCAAACGATTACATAACACCTGAATATTTCATAAAACAAAGTATATTCGTCACATAGACCAAGGAGTACATGAAATAATTCATTAACAACAATCATTGAGAAGAATGGACTTATTTGTATTAAGGAAACAAAAAAGGAACCATTACAACCTGAGCCTTGGTGTTGTGCAAGCTCCTCCCAGGGTCCAACAAGAGATTTCCTCTACTTTGACAAGCTCACCCACTTCCAATATGGCAACCAGAAAGGATGGTAATCTCTCCTCACAGGTTAACAATGGAAGTCCTAATTCA
>APFE030854922.1:28942-74619 GCA_000404065.3 Pinus taeda | reverse complement strand
TTTTTGAAGTTTGACATGAAGAGCAGAGGTATGAGGCTTGAAAAGGAGGATAATATGACTATTGATGGAGCCATATTAACTGCAGATAGTCATGGTGACAAATTTCAGTGTAACAGGGAGTCCAAAGAGAGCCTGAGAGACAGAGGTAGAGCCCGAGAGTGAGACAAGAGGCTTGATAGTCTAAATAGAGCCTTTTGAAGTTGATGGAATAGTCCATAGACGCTGAAGAGTTCATCTTCATGGAGAATTCCATCCAAGAAGATTGATTATGGAGTTCAGAGCTACCATAGGTTGGAGGCAGTTGCAGGAGCGACCAAAGCTCATTCTCAGTGAACCAACAGTTAATGACTGTAATAAGCCTTTTGAATCCATTGCAGGGATTTTCATAAGCATCTGAAGACTTCTAGGGGCCAAGATGCTACAGGGAAGTTTCAAGCAGAAAATGATCAAATGATCAGTTTGTTGTTGGTGTCTGATGTGTGCTAAAGATATAAGAAGAAGTTCCAGAGATAGTATAAATAATTTTGAGGGAGTTAGTTCCATCAAGAAGCTCAACTCAACTCAGAGCACTGATTAAAGGAATCAAGTCCAAGGAAGCTTATATCTGTTTGCAGAGTGAGAATAGCCAGGAATATAGATTGTATTCTAAGCCCATTGGTTCAGTTCAGAAACCTTTGGAGTTGAGTGTGGAACTTCTAAAAGAAGCTATACCATAATCCCAAATAGCCAAGTCAAGTTGACAACAACTCAAGGAGACGTAGCCCATGATATTAGGGGGAACTCCTAGATTATATTGTTGTTATGTGTGGATGTCTATTTGTTGCATTCACTGTTATTTGTGTTTAATATCAACATAAACAAAATAAGACTTAACCAGTTAAAACAAAGACATACACCTATTTCAAGTACTTAATTCTGCATTTGTCAACCTAAGCTAGATCATATTTTTGTTAAGCTTTGGAGTGGGAGGTTCTTCTAAGTGTAACAAGATGTTAAACCCCCATTTTAGATCAGGTGGTATTAGAGCTTGTTGCTTGATTGACAAAGCAATAGATTGCTTGTTTGAATTTAAATATGTTAATTAGTACAAAGGATTTGACTGCATGATTTCTTGTAAACTGACTATTGTTTGAGCTTGGAAAGGTGAAGAGAAAGCTACAGATAGCTAAGTCTAGGAGAGTACAAGAAGGAATAAGGGCTGAAGGCATTCTCCTTACCCAAGGACCTCAAGGCAATCCTTGAAGCACAAGAGTTTTGCTTGCAAAAAGCTGCTTGAATAAGCTCTTTGTGAATTTTGTTGAAGTTCTTTTGTTCATTTCGATAATGACAAATTCTACAAGTGAGTTCTCAAAATCTTCCTCCTTCACAAGATTCTTTGATGAAGACATGAAGTAAGACATGTTCATCATGATGGATATGGAGAAAGAAATGTATGAAGATGGAAGGAAAAGAATCAAACTTCGAGAGCAGTTGAATTCCATCAAGGAAGAGAAGCAATTGCTTTCTGACAAATTGTAGGAAGTGGAAAGCCAACTTCATATTGCAAATATGAACATGGAAAGGATGCATGAGTTGGAGACACAGTTCCTTGTTGCCAAAGAAGCCTTAGTCAAGTATCAACTTGAAGAAGAGGTAAAAAATTCTAGGTTTTCTTCAATTTCCTCTAAGGATGTTTATGTTGGTTCTTTTGAAAAACATACAAGAGGCATAGGGTCTAAGTTGATGTCGAAAATGGGCTATGAAGGAAAAGGATTGGGCAAACATGCACAGGGCATTGTTGAGCCAATAATGATTGAGGAAAGGCCTAAGTATTTGGGTCTTGGATATGGACAAGCTTATGGAGAAAGTTCCAAAGCAGCCATGAAGGCAAATGAAATAGTTCCTAGAAGGAGTTCCATGTCAGGTTCTCTACCTCAAGCTTGTAAAGATTGTATTCTTAGGGAATGCAATAGTTTGAAACATACTTTGCAGGAAGAAGGTGTTCATAAGCAGGCACTTGAACCAGACAGTTGTGAAAGCTCTGAAAGAATTGAAGAGATTAATGGTGTTCCAAAGGGAGCCACTTCTTCATTTGATTCACCTCCTCATGAAGGTAACAAAAGTGAAAGAGAAAGGTATAAATCTGATTTCAATCATATTCCTTTCGATTATGTAAAGCATGGTAAATTTCCACATAAGCATTGGAAAAGAATTGCATGTTCCTTTTGTGGTTTGGATAACCATAGTGTTTCTAGATGTTGGAAGAGAATGGCCACATACAGGAAACTATTGAAGGAAAGGAGGCAAGAAGCCAAAGGTCCACTGGACAAGGCAAATCATGTTTTCAAGAAGATGCACATGTGTTGCGCTTACTGCCATAAGTAAGGACATATTTCTGAAAATTGTTGGACTCTGAATCCAACAATGCTTCCACGAAATCTAAAGAAGGTGAAAAGAGAGAATGGCAAGAATGGAAAGGAAGATTGCATAATTGATGTGCTACAAGATGATTCACATGTTGATGTCAATTTGCAGTCAAAGGAATCCCCTTTGATATGGATTGGTAAGAAATGGTTAGAATTATTATCTAGTTAAAGGTTGCATGTCTTTTGATTTGATGCATTTCTTTGCTAATGGAATGCAAGTTGCAGGGTTTTACCAATAAGGTGAATGGAAAAGTTGAGTATGTAGGCTCACTTTATTGCAGCAAAAATTATATTCATTTCAGCTTTGTAAGTACAATGTGCTTAAGAGAAAGTTGAAGTATGAAATACATGCATGAGAATTATATGTATGAACACAGGGATGTTGATGATTTCCTTGTATTTGAACATGTATGTGTAATTGACTTGGTGGTTGATTACTTTGTTAAAACATGCAGGTAATATTGACTTGGAAAAAGTTGATTTTGTCTTCAAGATTGTAAAAGGGAGATAATGATGAAGTGTTTCATCTTTGAAAAAGAATCCTTAATTTCTTTTTGTACATGCTTGACTTGAAGGGTCAATTGTTTGAAAAGGCATGTTTTTGTTGGCTTCTTATCTAGTCAATAATTTGTACACAATATGTGAAGACATGATGATGATTCACATGACGTGAAATATGTTTCTTTTGATGAAGCAAGAGTTTATGTTGTTTTTTACAATATGTCATTAAAACATACTGTAATTGGTACAAATATAAATTTATGTTAAGACGATGTAACCTCACATTTGTTTGAGCCACCTTCAATCAATGATCAAGGAAGAGATGTTCAACTACCTTCTGTAACCTTCTCAGCAAAAGCTTTGAATGGATTCAAGGAAGACAGTTTTTAATAGGAGGACAATTGCATCCAAGAAGGAAAGTGTTGACTACCTTCAACTTTTTTGGTTCAGAGGCGCTAGCCATGTAATGCAAGTGCATGGAGGTTGAAAGAAGAGGGTGTTGTTACTCTCATCTACTGTGCAGATCAGTATATCAGTCTTTTGTGGTCCAAAAGATTCTAAATGGGGAGGAATGATCAGAAATTGATCTAGAACCTTAACTACAATCAAGAACAAGGTTAAGAACAAAGGTTTAGAGGTTAAAAGGTTAATATTGGCCTTAAGTGCTAAAACCTTTGTTAAGTTCTAAAACCTTGATAAATCACCTTTTCTTTAAAATGTGAATTAAGCATGTGGGCAGTGTTCGACCAAGAGATAAACGGTATATCGCGCGGGCGAAAGGCTGGAAGCGATATTTAAACCAAATAATGTGTTTCCACTCAGTGGTTGACATGTAGCAGAGCAAAACTACTTTTATCGTGCGCCCTCGGTGATATATTGTTCGTGCATGAAATCTACATGACATTGAGCAATGTTCGTTGGATTAAAGAAGGTCACATCAATGGTGGAGATCATCTGGGCAAGTTGGCCAGCAGACGATGTGACAGTCCTTGGATGGACGGCATAGATCGACAGTTCAGGATTAACCCAATCACAAAATCGCTATGGAGGATTGTCCCTAACCGTCAGGGTTATATCACACATATGTGCACCCAACAGTTATGGTAATGCTAACAGCTACCTCTGACGGTCAGCTTGGCAGAGTGGCTAAAGTTTTGTGGATATGCTAAGTTTAGTTGAAGTCAGGTGTGGTTGCTAATATTTGTGGAGATACCACATAAAAGCACTGACAGATTAGTTCCAGAGAGCCAGAGAGTCCTGAGAGATAGAGGCAGAGCTCGAGAGTGAGATAAGAGGCTCACTAGACTAAATAGAGCCTTCTGAAGCTGATGGAATAATCCATAGAAGCTGAAGAGGTCATCTTCATGGAGAATTCCATCCAAGAATATTGATTCTGGAGTTTAGAGCCACTAGAGGTTGGAGGTAGTTGCAAGAGCTACCAGAGCTCATTCTCAGTGAACCAACAATCAATTCTGACTATAATAAGCCTTCTGAATCCATTGTAGGGGTTTTCAGAAGCATCTGAATACTTCTAAGGGCCAAGATTCTACAGGGAAGTTTTAGGCAGCAAATGATCAAAGGATCAGTTTGTTGTTGGTGTCTGATGTGTGCTAAAGATATAAGAAGAAGTACCATAGAAAATATGAAGAATTTTGAGGGAGTTAGTGCCATCAAGAAGCTCAAGTCAGCTCAGAGCACTGATTGAAGGAATCAAGTCCAAGGAAGCTTAGATCTGTTTGAAGGGTGAGGACAACCAGAGATATAGATGGTATTCTAAGCCCATTGGTTCAGTTCAGAAACCTTTCGAGTTGAATGTGGAACTTGTAAAAGAATCTTTACCATAATCCCAAAGAGCCAAGTCAAGTTGACAAGAGCTCAAGGAGATAGCGCCCATGATATTAAGGTGAACTCCTAGATTATATTTTTGTTATGTGTGGTTGTCTATTTGATGCATTCATTGTTATTTGTGTTTAATATCAGCATAAACAAATAAGGACTTAACCAGTTAAAGCAAAGACATACACCTATTTCAAGTACTTAATTCCACATTTGTCAACCTAAGCTAGATCATATTTTTGTTAAGCTTTAGAGTGGGAGGTTCTTGTAAGTGTAACAAGATGTTAAACCCCCATTTCAGATCACTACAAAGACCACCTACTCAAAAGAAGCCCCAAATAGTGAAACAATTAGGGTGTAGAGGAGAACTCCTTGAATGAGAAAACATCTCTACCCTTGAATGAGAAAACATATCTACCCTTAAATTTGGGATAGATATGGGATTTTATGAATCCATAGATACAACTTACAATAAAGTAAATCATACAAAATTAGATATAGAGTCGACTCATGCATAAATACACATAAAAAAAGCAACATTGAACAACTTATACATATTGAAGTATGAAATGTCAGGGTTTTGGTTCTCAATCTCATTTTCCATACGAAGGATTTCGCTGATCTCAACAAGGGGTTAAGCTATGAATTCAATATCAATTTATACTTTCAAAAGAGAGTTTCATCATTTTCAATTGCATATTTATTTTTTTCCCAACAAGCCATCACCTAATACCTATAACACTTCTACAATACCTATAAACTCTTTCTGTCTCATACAACTCCCTCCCCTCAATCCTTATAAAAATACTTTAATTAAAAAAATACTCCCTCCACTTTAATATGAAACAATATACTTACTTGAATTTTCTTAATTTTAGAACCTTATTTTTATGAATGAATGTGATAGGATATTTGCTTACAAGTGAAGCCCCTATTAGTTTTCTTGACTAGTAATGTCAATGAATTGGAAGATGGGTGTAAAGTTGTGTAGGCATTTGAGGTGAATAAGAAAAGTTATATGCACATAAAAGAATAGATGTTGGTCTAATGGGCTAGCTCAAGTAGTTAAGTTCTTTGAGCTTCATGTAAAAGGTCTAAAGTTAAAGCCCTTAGGTTGGTTTACCTTATTATGTATCTTACTTGATATTCATATGAGATCATGCACCAAAATCAATATTGATGGGTGTGTTAGCTATAATCTTAAAATACAAAGAAATATTTAAAAATTTCTTTAATATTTTCTTTAAATTGCTTTTGAATTTTATGTGAATTGTTTCTCTAAAAAAATTGTTATTACACATTGTATAAAAAATTTACAGATCCATTATATTTCTATTTATAGCTAAAACATGCCCCTTAACTTGGTGTGAGTTCTTTAAATTTCATTGTTATAATACATTTTAGTGACCAATTATGAAAAAATAGATTTTAGTACTAAAAGGAATCTATATCTTTGTTTAATGACCATTAAAAAATTACGTGTCAATCTTGTGTAGATATTATGGAAACAAGTTGTATTGTAAAGATAAACAAATATATGGAAACAAGATCTGTTGTAAAGAGAAACAATTCCTTGATTTTAGATATGGTGTTCTAGTTAAAATTATAATTAAATATAATAAATGTTATTGGCAACTTTTGCAAATAGTGCATCATATATTTTCACATGTTTGAAAAGATTGATCAAGATTTGTTTCACATATATGTATTGTGCACATATAAGTATGATATTGCACAATACTTTCAAATAAAACCAACACTTAAATTACTACAAAAACAATTGCTTTATCTACATTAAATCGAATTTAAAGTATCTTTACTACAGTGATTTTAGAGTCTAAAAGTTATCAACCTTTTTTCACACTAAATAAAGCACACTGAAAATTAAGTGTATTTTAACATTATAATACTTTTGTTAAAATAATATTTCAAGTTTTTATATATAATTACATATTAATGACTTGTAAATATACAAGTATAATTTATACACAAATAACATAATTCAATTTTAAGTATTAGTATTATGTAATTCCATATACAATATAAATATGCCAAGAAAAGAACCAATCTCACTTACATCGTATATAATTGTAACCTCCCCATATATATTTATAAAATTATATAAATTTTTAGGCATAAACATTTTAATATTTATCTTTCAAAATAAAATAAAATAATATAATACGAATTTGACATGCTACACATTCCAATTGCTTCATGTCAATTGGGCAAGAGAGGTGTTCCGCAAAGTACATTTAAAAATATAAATAGATGAGATTTCAATCTCTTTCATTTTGCGGTTTTGGTGGAAGAATCGTTACTTTTAAAAGTAGATTTATTTTGAAAATCATTCACATTCCTAATTTTCAAAGTAAAACATGTTTATTAAAAATGTATTTAGATTAATAAAAATGATTCAATTATAGTATTTGAATTTATTATATTATGATATTAAGGAATATATTAATTTGGATATATAGGTGGATGAATTTTTACTTTTATAAATGGATACCTGTTTTACTTTGAAAATTATTCACATAATTTTCACAGTAAAACATGTTTATTAAATATATATTTAATTCAATGTATTAAATATATATTTAAATTTAAAAAAATATATTTAATATATAGTATTTGAATTTATTACATTATAACATTAAGAAATATATTAATTTGTACATATAGTTAGAACATGTTACTGTAAAAGAGACTTAAAAAAAATATTTTTGCCATGTATTATTCTCAACAGGTTTGTCTTTATAATTATCACACTTTCCCATTTGATTGCTCTATCTATTTTGATGAAAAGGAAAATTACCTAAAGGCAATTTCTCTTTCATTTCATAAATATTTACGTGAACTTGTGGGTTATGGCCCACATATACATATCGGAAGCTTTTACATTGGTGAGTTTTAACAAAAACCCGACCAATCACCAAATAGCGGAACAACACATAACCCAACAATGAACGTCGATCTCACTTCAAACGCACAAGATCGGACCCAAATAAAATAAACCTGCATCCATAAACTTCTCAGGTCCACTCAGGCCCAAGCCTTATCAAATTAATTCTCCATCGTAGTCTTACTTTTCAATCGGACGGTTAATGGTTCACCCAATCAACAAACTAATCAGCGATCCTCCACCATTTGATCAAAACACACTTGATCCAATGGTCAACAATGATATTGAATGGGGATCTTGCACGACGTTTACCCGCCCTTATGGAGCCGATAAGGAATATAAATCCTTCATCTATAGATATTTGGGTCCAATTTTGAAATTAAGGTTCAATCACTTTATGACTCGATATCCGTTGGATATAAGAGGTCATCAAATCTATGGTTTGCGGGACTTCAACTAGCACACGGATTAAAACGGTTTTAACCCCCGCAATCAACTGCGATCTAAGAGTTTGAATATGAGATCGACGGCTAGGAGCAAGTGCAGGGCTTCAGCCACGATCAAGAAATCCGTACACTCCTACCTCCGCAATTGTTGATCATCGTCGATCTAACAGATCTGTCGATCTGACGATCAAGATCTATTCCTTCGCCATTCTTCTTCCGCCATTAATATCTATTGATATAAACAGTCCAATGGATCCCTCTACGCTTGTTCGCTTATGATGGAATTTGCGTTATAACACAGCTATGCTCTGTCATACTCTGTCTACACACTCCCTACACTCATGCAACAGTTAACTCGTTTTATCGTTGGATCACCATCGATCCTTATAGTGATCGATGGTCAATCAATAACCTGTCACATGAAATTTAACTCTTCCAACACATACATCTGAACTATAGGTCAAACATACACATATACATGAAAATACACATAACACGTATATTTCTATTATATACATAATTCGATTACAGCCTAAGGCATTTTATCCTTAGGCACAAATTCTCCTTCAACTACATTGTATTCTCACTCTCTGTCTGCGCTCTATATATCTCACAATACAGACTCTCTTTATATAGTAAATTACATTAAATTAAGTCTTCTTGAGACTTATCAATTCCATCAAATTATCTCATTTTAACAGAATTTTTCTCCCAGTTCACATGGTTGTCCATGTCTCCTCCTCCATAGCTTTGACTTTGACTTTTGATTAAGGGTGCCCGTATGCTCCTACATTAGACTCCCGAGGCACAAAAATTTACGACCTCCTAGTCATATGCTTCTCCTTCATCCCTTAGAAATTATACCCACTTCCTTAGTGGAACTGCCTTCATGATCTTTCCGTGAGCTGCAACGAAACCTCTACAGTAACAGTCTTCCCTGCTACACGATACCTCACCAAGATTCTCCTCTGAGCTTCATCTTTTGGCATCTCTTTAGTTCTCTCTCCTTGGAACCATTTGAGCACTCCATGCTCTAGGCTGCTGCATTCTTCTCACCTTCACTGAATAAAGACCACAAACTCACCATCTTCAACATAACTGTACCTCCTCCTTTCGCCCACAAAATCTTCTCTCTTCTCACTGGAATCCTTTCCCTGCTCTAATACCACTTGATGAAAAGGAAAACTACCTAAAGGAAATTTCCATTTCATTTGATAAATCCTTACATGAACATGTGGGTTATGGCCCACCTATACATATTGGAAGCCTTTACATTGGTGGGTTTTAACAAAAACCCGACCAATCACCAAACAACGGAACAACACATGACCCAACAACAAACATCGGTCCCACTTCAAACGGACAAGACCGGACCCCAAATAAAATAAACCCATGTCCATAAACTTCTCGAGTCCACTCAGGCCCAAGCCTTATCGGATTAATTCTCCGTCGTAGATCTTACCCTTCAATCTGATGGTTGGTGGTTCACCTGATCAACAAACTAATCGCGATCCTCCATTGTTTGATCAAAGCACACTTGATCCAACTGTGAGAATCGATATCGGACTAGGATTTTGCGTGATGTTTACCTGCCCTTACGGAGCCGATAAGGAATATAAATACTTGATTTATAGATCTTCGGGTTCGATTTTGAAATTAAAGTTCGATCACTTTATGAGCTGATATCCGTCGGATATAAGAGGCCATCAAATCTATGGTTTGCGGGACTTCAACTAGCACATGGATTAAAACGGGTTTAACCCCTGCAATCGACTATGATCTAAGAGTTTGAATATGAGATCGACGGCTAGGAGTGAGTGCGGGGCTTCAACCACGATCAAGAAATCTGTACACTCCTACCCCCACAGTTGTTGATCACTGTCAATCTAACTGATCTATCGATCTGATGATCCAGATCTATTTCTCCACCATTCTTCTTCCGCCATTAATATCCGTTGATCTAAATGGTCTGACAACTCCCTCTGTGCTTGTTTACTTATGATGAAATTTGCGTTATAACACAGCTCTGCTCTGCCATACTCTATCTACACACTCCTAACACTCATACAACATTTAATTCATTTTATCGTTGGATCGTCATCGATCCTTATAGTGATCGATCGTCGATCAATAACCTGTCACACGAAATTTAACTCTTCCAACACATACATCTGAACTATAGGTCAAGCATACATTTATACATGAAAATCCACATAACACATATATTTCTATCATACACATAATTCAATTACAGACTAAGGCATTTCAGCCTTAGGCACAAATTCTCCTTGAAATACATTGTATTCTCGCTCTCTATCTCACAATACAGACTCTCTTTATATAGGAATTACATAAGCGTCGATCATCTCAGAAACACGATTTCCTCTCACAGATCGCCTAAATCTCTCAACACACATACATGGCAGATAATTACATTAAATTAAGTCTTCTCGAGACTTATCAATTCCATCAAATTAGCTCATTTTAACAAAAATTTTCTCCCGGTTCACATGATTGTCCACGTCTCATCCTCCATATCTTTGACTTTGACTTTTGATTAAGGGTGCTCGGATGCTACTGCATCATATTTCTATGTCACAAATCTACCTTTTCCTATTTACAATTTAAATAATATTTTTCTACTTTACACAACAATAGTTATTGATATTTGGGGTGAATTTCAATTTATTGATTTTGGTGTGAATCTAATTTCCCATATGTCTTGGAAGAGACTAAAACTGAATTTACTCATAGGATTATAATTAGTTAATGCAAATTTTTTGGGTTTAATATCTCATGGGACCTTTATTCTATGAACCCGTGGCATAACACGTGCGTTGATGGGATACTAAAGAATATTTATAATTTCACTAGATATTAATTAACACATCCCAAAATAATTTTGTTGGACCCCTCCTCTCAATAAATATTTGCAATAAGGAAAAACTCTATTTTTATAGATACCACCTTTTATACCTCCAAATACCAATGAATGCATATCTTACATCCCCCCAATACCTACAATACATTGACCTTATTTTTCATATTTTAAAAACTCCCTTTGTGAATGAACATGATAAGATATTAATCAACAAGGTGAAGCCCTTTTGCCATATCTGATTGAATTGGATGAGACTAAGATTCATAAGAAGATAAGAAACACTTTGGTTCAATTCTCTTGGAAAGAATGCATATAATTGTAAAGTAGATTTTGGGTTTTCAATTCATCACATTGGTGTAGTAATAAAACCAAAGGTATTTTTGTTATAACTTTTATAGTGTAATTATAATTATGATAGCTAACCTTTTTGGGATGTTTGAAAATATGAATATTACATTTCTTAGTTGTTGATGGGACTTGTGTCAACACTATACAAAGAATTGTGGACTACTATATAGGATTCAAGATGTGAGCCAACCTGATTGATTTAACTGGGTGAGACTTTATTCTTTTTCTAGGTTGAATGCATCCCGAATTTCGTGTTGAAAATAGCAACAATAAATGCTAAATATAGAAGTTCTAAAAATAGTGTTGATATAAATATCATTTCGAGATACATTCCAATTTTAGTTATTCCCTGAACTAAAATTGAGAATTAAAATTCGAATTTGATCTTAGCAGCTGTTTGAAAAATAATTAATCAATTCATCTTGAGTTAATTAGTTGGAGAAAATAAAACATGAAGTCTATGTGAAGACATGCAACAATTTTCCCTTTGATTGAGGAATTTATCCCTTACTTAAGGAGATCATTATGAGTTGTACTTTGAGTTGTAATTAGTTAGCTCATTTAACTGAGTTAAGTCCAGTTATATTAGTTCCAACAATTTGTGGAACTGATTGTGAGTTCAATTAGTTAATGCATGCATGCATGTAACTACTATACTTCAAATAACTGAATATTCTCTCAGAAATAACTGATGCATGTCAGGTCAATCAGAGACCCAATTGAGATCAGATGATGGGACATTGTACTATCAGTTGCAGGAATATTCCATTGAGAATATCTCTTTCATGCAGAAGGAATTCATTCCTTGGAGATTGCGCAATTACTTCTGAGTTTGGTGAGTTGTGTGAGAGGTGAATTCACACAGGTGGTAGCTAGAGGACCCAGGAGAAACTGCGCAAGGAAATAGGAGGCTTGGAGGACTAAGGAAAGGAATATGTTGTTCTATTCAGTCTATGAGCAGCATTGAGGGATTGTAGTGAGAGCTGGATAGCTTGTGAGCTAAAGCTTTGTGTAATCCAGAGATATTTCCACTTGTATGATAATACAGATAGCATGGTTTTTAGTTGAGGCTTTCCCCAAAGTATTCTTCTGTGTTCATGTGTGATTGGTTTCTCATTCTCTGTTATATTTGTTCTAATTGAGCTTGCTCAAAATCGATTAAGCTTCCGCAAGTTTGTTTTTAGAAGTAGATTAAGTATTTTGCTTTAATATATTGCATTATCAGGTGATCTACAGTGGGAAATTCTACATGGTATCATAGCAAAGGTGATCAAAGCATAAAACAATATACAAAGAAGGGAGAAGTTCGAAGTTTGAAGTTCCTGATTATAGAAATCGAATTCTTATCACATCTCAAATTTCACCAATGGCGTTCAATGGTTTGAGACTCGAGTATGCCATTGATGGCAGGTCAAATTATATAGCTTGGAAGGATCACATGGAAGCGGTATTAGAGGAAAATGGTTTGAAGGACTTCATTGATCAAGAATTCGCCATGCCAGCAGCTGCTAATTCCCAAGAATTGGCAGAATGGAAGAAATGTGTGGCTAGAGCGAGGAGGATTATTCTGGAGGGAGTTCGAGACCACATAGTCTCGAGTCTCCATGGGAAGGAGACACCATTTTCAATGTGGAAAACATTGAAGGATCTATATCAGAACAACAACGATCAAAGGAAGTTGGCGCTGAAAGAAAAGCTTCCAAAAATCAAGTGTGAAAAGGGTGACATGATCTCTACATATTTGAACAAGCTCACCACCTGCAGGGATGAGCTTGGAAGTGTAGGGATCATGACGGCCAATGATGACATGGTGAGTCTTGCTCTCCTCGGTCTTCCTAAAAGCTTGCATAGCTACCAAGACTCGGTAAATGGAAGAGAGAAACTGCCATATTAGGTACAACTTTGGTCGGATATGATGCAGGAGGAGATAAGAAGAAGCACCAGAGATGGATCTTCATCAAAGCAAGATGATGAAGAAAATCTAGCCTTAGTGAGTAAGACGAGGAAAGGGAAAGGGAAGGCGTCCCATTCTAAATCGAGTTCTTCCCATGGTGGGAAGAAGATTGACAAATCGAAAGTGTGATGCTTTCATTGCCATGAGGTGGGCCATTATGCTACGAATTGTCCACAGAAGAAATCCAAGAAGGGATCCTCGAAGGGATCATATGGTGAGGCACTGGCCTTATAGTTCGAATTGGATTTCTACCTCATCGCATGCATGGTTTCATCGATGGTGGGATGTGTTTGGTACCTAGACAGTGGAGCCTCATTCAACATGACCTGTGACAAGAGTCTATTCAGTACCTTGGAGGAGAAGGACCTCCAGATGTGCATCGAGATGGGCGATGATGGAAAGTATCGTGTTTCAGGTGAAGGTATAGTTGTGTTTCAGAGGAAGCATGGAGCTCCTCTCACCCTAACTAATGTAAAGTATGTGCCTGGTCTAAAGAAGAATCTTGTGTCTGTCACTATGTTGGAAGACAAAGGCTATGATGTAGTCTTTAGTAAAGGAAAGGCATTCCTGAGGCATATCGACACTGGACAGACCAAGAGGATTGCGATTCGAGTAAATAATCTCTACAAGCTAGAGGTAGACGACTATGTGGCATTGAGTTCCAAAGCAGAGTTGGTGTAGAACCAAGATATTGGTGAGCTATGGCATAGAAGATTGGGCCACTTGCATCATGGGGCCTTGACGATCATGTAGCAGATTTCTACCAGACTTCCCAAGGCGAAAATGGAGAAAATGGATACATGCAAAGGTTGTACCTTGGGTAAGTATGCAAATTTTCCTTTCAGGATCGAGACATCAGAGCTGGAGAAATCCTAGAGCGAGTTCATACAGATGTATGTGGACCATTCTCTACAGCCTCCACTGCTAAACGAAGATACTATGTTATTTTTATTGATGATTTTTCTTGTAGATGTTGGATCTACTTCATGCAGAAGAAGGATCAAACCTTCTCAAGGGTTTTTGAGTTCAAAGCCTTGGCAGATAAAGAATCTGGAAATAAAATCAGGGTCTTGCGAAGTGACAATGGTGGAGAGTATGTCCCCCAACAGTTTAAGGACTTCTGCACTGCAAAAGGAATTAAACGGGAGTTAAGGACACCCCATAATCCACAGTAGAATTGGGTGGCCGAAAGGAAGAACAGATCGATTGTGGGAGCAGCTCAGGCGATGCTGCATGACCAAAACCTACCACTTCATTTGTGGGTTGAGGCATGCAATACAACAGTATACTTGCAGAACAGAAGCCTGCATCATATACTGGGAATGAAGACACCTATGGAGGCCTTTTCTGGGAAGAGACTAGATGTGAGTCACTTCAAGATCTTTGGATCATCAGTTTATTGCCATGTGACCAAAGATGCTCGAAAGAAGCTAGATCGAACAGCTAAGTTGGGGATACTTGTGGGGTACACTGATACACCCCACAACTATCAGGTGTTCCTTCCTACCAGTCAAAGGATAGTGGTACGTAGAGATCTGAAGTTCGACGAGCAGAAAGCCATGCAAGTATCGCTTGAGAGGGAGCTCAAATTGCATGCAGAGGAGTAACTTTTAGTTCCTAAGGAGGAGAAGCCTTAGACTGATGCGGAGCAGCCACATGTAGAGGATCTGGGAGTGGAGACATCCACTCATGATGAGTCTTCCAGAGATGGGTGGAAATTCTCAAGGGAAGTCGATAGGTTGATGCTAGATGTGAGAGAGAATGTCGGACAACCATCTTCTCAACGCAGACAAAGGAGGTCACCCGATCGATACACTAGTTACATGGCCCTGGTTGGGGAGTGTGTAGAGTCTGAACCTTCTTCATTCAAGGAAGTAGTGCAACAACTAGTCTGGGTTGATGCTATGGTAGAGAAGTACGACTCCATTGTTCGGAACTATGTTTGGGATGTTGTCCCAAAACCGGAGGACAAGTTAGTGGTGAGTTCCCGATGGCTTTACAAGGTAAAGCAAGCAACTAATGGCAGTGTTGAGAAACATAAGGCAAGGTTTGTTGCCCGTGGTTTCTCACAAGTCGAGGGGATCGACTATGATGAGACTTTTTCTCTTGTAGCAAGGTACTCATATATCAGATCGATGTTGGCACTATCAGCTCAGATGGGTTGGAAGATCCATCAAATGGATTTGAAGACTGTGTTCCTCAATGGGAAGATTGAGGAAGAGGTGTACATTGCGCAGCTGAAAGGTTTTGAGACCTTCGATCGTGACTCACATGTGTGCCGACTCAAGAGGGATTTGTATAGGCTAAAGCAAGCACCTCATGCTTGGTACACTAGGATCGACAACTATTTCATTGGGTTGGGCTTCAGAAAGAGTGAACGAAACGCGAACCTTTACCACATCATGGTAGAAGGTAAGCCATTGATCATTGTTCTTTATGTTGATGATCTAATATTGACAGGTGATGGTCAGTTGGTCAAGTCATGCAAGGAGGACCTTGCAAGAGAGTTCGAGATGAAAGACATGGGTCTCATGCACTACTTTCTAGGCATGGAAGTGTGGCAGAAGGATGGGGAAGAGTTTGTGTCTCAAGGCAAGTATGCCAATGAGATACTCAGGAAATTTTGCATGAAGAAGTGAAAACCCATGCAGACTCCTCTAGCTAGTAAGTAGAGGAAGGAGGATGATACTTCAGGTGAGGTACTAGCTACTGTTGTTTATCGGTAGCTTGTGGGTTCATTGATGTATTTAGTGAACACACGACCAGATTTGTGCTTTGCGGTGAACCCACTGAGTCAAGCTATGGTTCAACCTACTAAGCTATTTTGGAAGGCAGCGAAGCATGTGCTGAGATACCTCAGAGGAACATCTCAGTATGGATTATGGTACAGACGGATAGAGGGAGTGAACTTCAGGGCTTCACAGATGCATACTGGGCAGGGAGTCCATCAAATTGAAGGAGCACTTCAGGAGGAATTTTCGACCTTGGTTCAGCTGCAGTTTCTTGGTATAGCAGGAAACAGAGGTCAGTTGCACGTAGCTCAGCAGAGGCTGAATAAATGGCTGCCAGTCAGGCAACATGTGAGGCCATTTGGATGTAGAAAATTCTAGTTGGATTGTTTGGTCAGAGGATGGATACAACTGTGATCTATTGTGATAATTAGAGTTGTATCAAACTCTCTGAGAATCCAGTATTTCATGACAGGTCCAAGCACATCGATATCTGGTATCATCATCTTTGAGACTGTGTGGTGAAGAGGATCATGTTTTTGTTGTATGTTTCGACCGAGGAGCAAGATGCAGATATTTTGACTAAGGCATTGTCAAAATGAAAATTCGAGTTCCACAGAGACAGGATTGGGGTGATAGATAATCCCTTTCTTGTTGAGAGGGAGCGTTGAAAATAGCAACAAGAAATGCTAAATATAGAAGTGATAAAAATAGCATTGTTATAAATAGCATTTCGGGATACATTCCAATTTTAGTTAGTCCCTGAAATAAACTTGAGAATTAAAATTAGAATTTGATCTTAGCAGTTGTTTGAAAAATAATTAATTAATTCATCTTGAGTTAATTAGTTGGAGAAAATCAAACATGAAGTCTATGTGAAGACATGCAACAATTTTCCCTCTGATTGAGGAAGTTATCCCTTAATTAAGGAGATTAGGATGAGTTGTACTTTGAGTTGTAATTAGTTAACTCAGTTAACTGAGTTAAGTCCAGTTAGATTACTTCCAACAGTTTGTGGAATTGATTGTGAGTTTAGTTAGTTAATGCATGCATGCATGTAACTACTATACTTCAGATGACTGAATATTCTCTCATAAATAAATCATGCATGTCAGTTCAGTCAGAGACCCAGTTGAGATCAGATGATGGGACAGTATACTATTAGTTGCAGGAGTATTCCATTGAGAATATCTCTTGCATGTAGAAGGAATTCATTCCTTCGAGATTGCGGAGTTACTTCTGATTTTGGTGAGCTGTGCGAGAGGTTAATTCACATAGGTGGCAACTAGATGACCTAGGAGAATCTACGCAAGGAAATAGGAGGCATAGAGGATTGAGGGAAGGCATATGTTGTGTATATTCAGTCTTTGAGTAGCATTGAGGGATTGTACTAAGAGCTTGATAGCTTGTGAGCTAAAGCTTTGTGTAATCCGGAGATATTTCCACTTGTATGATAACACCGATAGCGGGGTTTTTAGCTGAGGCTTTCCCCAAAGTATTCTTTTGTGTTCATGTGTGATTGATTTCTCAATCTTTTTTATATGCATTCTAATTGATCTTGCTCAAAATATATTAAGCTTCCGCAAGTTTGTTTGTAGAAGTAGATCAAGTATTTTGCTTTAGTATATTGCATTATCAGGTGATCTATAGTGGGAAATTCTACATTTCGATTAGGGTTCATTAAGAATTTTCATTGGTGCAAAGGGAAATTCCAAATGTAATCAATTAGGAAACTATTTTAAAATATAGGCTAATGATTCCTTTTCACCTAAATGTGAAAACAATGTCTTACTTAAAGAACATCATGGTGCATCTGGTAATGTGAATTATAGATGGTTTTTTCACTTCCTACCAACTAATATGTTTGCTAACCCTCCCTCTTATTGACACTCTTAAGAGAGCCCAAAGGCTTGGTGGTTTCCATTCTGCCCTCCTTTTTGATGCCTAGAAACTTAGTTACTTAGTGCTTGTTTCTCATACTCATAAAATTAACTATTCATTTCTAATACTCATGCTTATTGTTGAGAAATAATTATAAAAAAAAATTGAAGCTAATTTGTTAATCCATCTCTCTCAACACCTCTCCCTTCCTTGAGCTATTGTGTTGGAAGAAACAACAAGCTCATCTCAAAGTGAAACCAATCTAAGTAGTCGAGGTGCTAAACAAGCTATTGGAGCCCTAAATTCAACATCTTTCCTGGCATCAAGTCATTCATATGTATGACCTTTTCCAACTCCATATAATTTGGATCCAATAGTTGTATAATTGGTATCCATGTGCTCTCGAAACTCGACGTACAACATCCTCGCAAAATATTGTGGCATTTCATCGTTATTGGGGAACTTCCTATTGTGTAAAGGAAATTCTGATAAATAAATGGTGCAATATTAGGGTCATTAAATCTTGCAACCTTCAGACTTTTTTTGTGTTTGGGTTGCAAGTCAAAATCATGACAAGGCCATTTATTTAATGACCTTGCTTTTTTCTTCATTATAGGAGTGTCTACCAATAACTAATGATCTCCTCCTACATATCATGTGAAAAAAATCCTTGATTGTCGATCTAACCCCACAATATGATTTTATGAGACTCTCCAAACTATGAAAAAATATTTGGAGACAATCTCGAGTAGGGCTAGAGAGATTATTATTTTCTAGCTCATTCTACAATCTCATGGAATTGTCCCTCATCCCATCAATAGTAGGATTGGAGATGTTGACTACCCAAGGAATCTCCTTAGGAACATCTCAGTATCGAGGTAAATAGGGCCATACTTTGGATTGTGGGCATACTGTTGCACCCTACAACCTCTCATGCTATGATGACGTCCCACAGGAGGAAGATCAAAACCTATAACATCTTAAATGTTCACATTGTTAATTTTTAGCGCTAGATTGTTATATGTTGTAGATAATTGCAATTTTTCAACATTTTAAATATTTTCAAATGACATTCACCCCAGAACATCATTTCATCAATAGAAATTACGTAGAGAGAGAAAAATAACATCAACAATGTAGAACAACAATAAGGAACAAAAAAATAAAAACATACATAATAGAGACACCAAGATTTAGGTCAGAGACCAGGGCCTTGTTAAAGTGTTGAAATTGTTTCTTCAACATGGGGGAAAACCACCCGATCCGGACCTTGGTTGGCAGATCCTTTTCCGTTTGATGTAGTGGCTCTGATTGGGGGTAATGGGACCATTTTCCCAATCTAATTTATGATAATGTGGATGGTATGATATGTGATATTTTGGAGTAATGTCTAAGCTAAAAGTAATCTAATCTAAACTAATAATCACATGCATATATCCTAATCTAAATACTATCTAATTATGACTATACCCGGGAATAAATTTGAAGTATGTGATCTACAATAATGTCCAAAAGAAACTGGTAATAAAGATCACTCAATTGCAATAAGAAATGAAATCATTTAAAAATAATCGTTTCGTATAAATAGTTAGCTGAAACGATTGTGAAAAATATATCGCATAAGGAATTATTCTTGTAATCAGCATAAAATTTAGGTCATCATCATACAGAAGTGCATTAATGCTAACCAAGATTCGAACTTACATACATAAACAACTTGAAGAGAAATTATTACCTAATACATAAGTAAAAGATAATTACGAGATAAAAGTACCATTTGTAATAAGTCCTACTCATGCGCTTCAGCGATATTGATCTACTTCCAATCAATCAAACACCATATAAGAGTATAAAAGTGCAATTTCAGTAGAAGATGTCAAACAAGATAAAAATAAATCTTGTTCCATTCATTTCACTAGAACTTCTTTATAGGGACAGAATTTCAAGTTTTGAAGATTGTTTCTGATAAAATTTCTGGACCCCTCTCTAAATGCACGAGGGGTTTAAATACTAAACTATAAAACTAAAAATAGATTATTACAAAAATAGTTGAGGAGGTTTAAACGAACTTCCTCAAATTATGCAAAATAAAACAAAAATAGAAATGAACATGGTGACTAACTATTCTGCATTTGATTTTTTAAATCGCAAATGTCTGTCATGGGCTTGAGCTATGTCGGTTGGCTGATTTCAACTTTCAACTGCCCAGTGAACACAACATCATTCAGTGTTGGCACCATTTTCTCTGTATAAGTAGTTAGGCATGGCAGGGTCATCCACTGGTTCTGAGGTTTCACTAAATGTTCCCAACATGCTTCCCAGTTTAACCTAGTTGTTTGCCTAATTTCTTATGCTTTTTCTTCTGTTGCCTACCTCCACTGTGTTCAAGCTGTTTTACATTAGGAAGAAAACCTGGAGTGGACTCTGCCACCAAGTTGGCGCTATGTAAATTTTCGTTAATATTCTTGATAACACTTTTTGATGCTGCTACCGCATTTGTTTTTGCCTTTTCTGCCTCTTTAAGTCGAGAATCCTGGTTTGCAAATAAGATTTATTTGTGTGACTC
The DNA here is from genome assembly GCA_000404065.3 of Pinus taeda. NCBI lineage: Eukaryota > Viridiplantae > Streptophyta > Pinopsida > Pinales > Pinaceae > Pinus > Pinus taeda. The sequence continues at coordinate 54,167 of APFE030854922.1, read as the reverse complement.
CTCCAGTTTAGGTAAGTCGGCCTTTCTCCCATCTTCTGAATTCTACCAGGTGATGAAGTTGGAGACTCTTTTGAATATTTCGTCATATTCAAGTCTCATTTCAACGACTTGACCTGTCAATTTGTCGCTTGTTTCGCAATAAGAATTCCACTGTGAAATCTTCTAGTATAATAGTTCCTTTTGGTGCATCAGTTGGGAGTTAAGGCCAACCGCTTTAGTAATAAACTGATAAATTTTTGGATCATCCTTATGCATATAAGTTATTTATTGTAACTTTGCTTCCTTTTCTACTAAGCTGGCTTGATGTCTAATTTGTATCTACTCGAACTCTAGTTGAAGCTTAGCTAACTATGTTTTTGCTTGCTAGTTGGATTTTGCTTGTTGTAATTGTTGTTCAAGCGACAAAATTTTATCTTCTTTTTCCTTAAGCATTTGGTTCCGTAACACTTCGCGACCGCGTGCTATCCTGCATCATGGTGATTTCGAAATGTGGCCAATGTGCCAACCATCGCAAACCTCCAATCATCAATTGTTGAAGTGATGTCATCTAATGTCACGTGGCATATTCTGAATAGTGACACATGTCACTCAGATATGGCCCATTAGGCCATCCATAAGCACCGAAACAACCTAGCACATGTCCCTTCGTACCATGACGTCATGTTGATACAAGCGACCATGTGTCCCTTAGTGGAACCAATCAAATATTGCCAGTTGTCCTCATCGGAGCTCCTCTGGTGCTGCCTTCTATCCTTATCAGACCCAACTAGATGCCTCCCCGTGTTTTGCTTGGAGGAGAGAGAAAGGGGCCTTGCCTACCCTAGTTTTTCATCAAATTCCTTTATGTTTTCCTTTTTGACCTCCCTGGTGATTTAACAAAGAATGTACAGTCCCAACTTATCCCCCGACATTGCAAGACCTCTGACATGCAAAATCACTGATATGCAGTTTGTTGAGACCTCTGATTGGTCAAGACCTCGATTGGCTGGGACCTCCGATTTTGATTCACCGGGACCTATGATTTGCAAGACTTTCGATCTACGGGATTCCTCATTGCACAAGGCATGAATCAAATTCAACTTTAGCAGGCCATATCTCTTGAACCACAAGCCCATTTATGGACTTTCGCATACCGTTAGAAATCTCTTCCATAACACTTTCCAATGAAAGCAGTCTGATTAGCCACTAAGCCCAAATTTTGTCTCAAAAGATGGCTCCAAAGTCTCTACCTAGATGGAATCACAACCACCAAGGCATGAATCCCCATCATCAAGTTGATCCTTGTTTGACATCAATGCCAACACATACACAACCATCAACCTTCATACCATCAAATGTCCAACAAGAAAGTTCTCCAAGCATAGACATCTCAAATTGTCAGTTAAGTTTATCTACATCACTAACAAGAAAATATATCATCAACATAGATAACAAAAATAATGAGTTTATCATTTTTAGTTTTGATGTACGGGTTGTTGTCTATTGTGCCTCTTTTGAATCCACAGTGAATCCAATACTTATCCAACCTTGAATACTAAGCCATGGGTTCTTGTTTATGGCCATACGAAGCGTTTTTTAGCTTGCAAACATAATCATGTTTACCGTTTACTTGTTAATTGAAAATCATTATGATGCTCAATATAAATGTCTTCATGTAATCCACCACTTAAAAAGGCAGATTTGAAATCCATCTAGTATACCTTGAATTTATTATAACTAGCAAAAGCCAAGAACACTCAAATTGTCTCTAATCTTGCAACTAGAGTAAAGGTCTTGTTAGAGCTCCAGGAAACTCTCCTATGGTTATAGCTCGGAGATGCCTGGTAACATATAATCTTCAATATTGTTCTGGGAACTATTAGAATGGGTGATGGTTTGGTTCAAGCCAGATAACCACTTCAACTCTACTTTCACTCCAGACATGCATCAACACCCTCAACCTACAAGGCTTTAGACCACTAATGCTCAATAGTTTGCATATTAAGTGAATAAATGAAGAATACTAACCACACTAGCAGATGCATACATAACATATGATGGCCAGCTACAGCTAGTGAATGAAGCTTGCAAATCTAATCTATCTAAGCGGACATAAGATGAAAGTTATCTAGCACTAGATACAGAACAAACATAGATGACCTGTTCAATAGCAAATCCAATTTACCAATGCAGACATAAGATGACAGTTATCTAGCATTAGACATAGGAGAAAACACAAATAAACCTATCCAACTGCAAGTTTAGGACATAAGGGAAATGGAAATTGAGCATGTAACAACAAAATAAACTTGTATTACTAAAAATGAAGATGAGATGCTGCAAGGAACATAGTATCTACAGTCTCCATAAGTTGAACCCTAATTACCTCTTGCTTTTGGGTATTTATAGTTTACTTTTACAATGACCCTTAGCCATTTAGGGTTGGAGATGTCTTAATTGACCACATACTGTCATTAACTGTCTGATTGTATTCTGGGACACAATTTTCCTTCCATCACGAAAACATTAATCAATTCCGGTACTGTAGTGTCCTGTTAGGTGGTTGGCTTCATTATGGTAGTGGAGCTCCATGACTGTTTAATTCCGCTTACTGGATCATGCTATGTCCTTCTTTCTTTGGCCATGCTTTTTCGTTAATTCATTTCGGTGGTCTGACCGTCATCAGACTGACAGAGTTGACCACCTTCTTCTCCAGATAACAAACAGGGGGTGGGGTATGAGGTGCATGGATGGACAGACGTGCCAAATCATATAGACAAAGAAGTGACAGAGAGGTGGAGGATGATCAGAAGCAGTCGTGAATGAGGGCCATCGGATCAAGGGGAATGCACGATGGAGATCGTGCCCAGGAGACTCGAGGTCGTGGTGGGGGTGGAACATGTCCGGGCCGTTAGATCTCAAGTGAGAAGATCGGATAGTTATCGGGCAGAGAAGATGCATGGACGCTAACACCTGGGGTGGTTTGGCTCGGGCGATAATGGTTTTTATCGGAAGGGCATCAGGCAGTAATTGGTAAATGGTGGAGTCCACCTGATTCCATTCAGTGGATGACATGTTGCAGTACAAGAGAGAGAAAAATTGCCTTCATCGAGTGTGTACCCTCCTTGCTAGTTGCCCGTGCGATATGAGAAATAGTCGTTAGATCTGGCGAGGGTGATCTGACAGCGGGGAATGATTAGGTAGGTTTCATTGATCAGGTGAGACGTGGGCCATTGGATCGTCTGGGGGAAAATCAACAGCGCAGGGACACAGTGGTACGAGATGTCCTCGGGAAATGTGCAAAGGGCATGTAAGGGCGGAAAAGTACAGTTTTTCAGGGTTTTTGGGTTAATTTATTTAGCCTTAAGGTAGAAAGAGGGTTTCATCAAGATGTGAGGGTTGGGTTAGGAAACGGGTGGAATGAAAGGTAAGTGGGAGAGTGAGGAAAGTGGGGTAATGGCCCATGTGGGGCCCTCTTCAGAACAACAAAGCAACCCCTGTCATTCTTTTAGCCTTCAAAATGTCAGCGCTGCACCTCGGGGCTAACACTAGCTCCTTCTAGGGATGAAAGCCTCCCTATGAGGTTTCAAGCATTGCAAACCACTGCCTTTCTAGTAATCAACAAGATTAAACTTACTACATGGTGTTCCATTGGGCATGGAGTCTAACTAGTATGAAACAAAATTGCAAAACATATTTACAATACCAAGGCTTTAAAGCCTTAAACGAAATAAAGTTTCAAAAACCGCCCATTGACTGGGCCATCAAAAGTACCTTCCCCCTCTAAATTTTGCAAAGTGAAATTGTTGTTCATCTGAGCTTAAACAATGATAAACAGTCCTGTCCATAAGGCATCAAATTTACCATGGTTTCTCTTCTTTTCCTTCAATGCATCCCATTTATGAACCCAGTCACCAACCTGAAAACTCTCCATCTTTGCCTTTTTATCAAATACATCCTTGATTTTCTTTTGATGCACTACTGACTTCTCAATTATTTGATCTCTGATATAATGAACTTTGACCAAGTCACTCATCCTCCTTGCTATGTCACTTTCCTCGTCCAGCTCCTCTTACATGAACTTAGCCACTAGGAGGGTTAATTGGATAGGAAACAAACTTCAGTACCATACACCAGCTTGAATGGAGAGTTCCCAATGGATTTCGTGGTGGTAACTCGGTCAGTCCACAATGAAAACTTCATCTTGGAATCCCGGTTCCATTTGTTGTCCTCTAACAGCTTTTTGATTATCCTTACCAGGCTTTTATTGGATGATTCTGCCAGGCCATTTCCTTGAGGATAATATGAGGTAGAATGCACTAATTTAATGCCCATTGATTCACACAGGTCCATCAATTCCTTTGCTCTGAAAGCTGCTACATTATCAGTAACTAGTTTGGTTGGGCATCCAAATCTAGTAAAAATATTCTTAGTTAAGAACTTCGTGACAACCTGGTGATCAAACTTCTTAGTGGGAATGGCTTCAATCCATTTGTAAAATACTCAGTGGCTACTAATATCCACCGATGTTGGCCACTAGAATGTGGATTAATATACCCTATGAAATCTAAACCCCACTGCTGGAAGGGACCATTGGTGTGTATTGACTTCAAGGGCAAATATTTCAACTGTTGTCTTCCTGCAAACCTCTGGCATTTGTCACAAGACCTCACAAATGAAAACACATCAGAGAATAGAGTAGGCCAATAATACCCAGCCCTTAGGATCTTGTGGGCTATGGTTTTCCAATAATGATGCCCTCCATAGATGCTAGAATGAAGTTGGTGCATCACTTCCACAAATTGTTCTTTGTCCAAACATCTAAAGAGGATTCTAGATGGGTCTCTCCAATAAATCAGGTTCTTATTAATACAGAACTTGGATGATCTGAGCTTAATGGTTCTAGCCTGACTTGAACTAAGCCCTGGAGGGACTTCTAGCTTCAACAAGAACTAAGTTGTGCTAGAATACCACTCACAAGTAGCCATATTCTCAGCCAATGACTAGTTCTACCCTTGTACCTCTGTTTCTTCCTCTGCCTGTTCAACACCTAGATATCCACCTATGCAATTTATGTCCAACAGACTGCAATTTTCCTCAGCCATAAGCTGAGCCAACCCTTGGCCTTTGACAAGTTTGGTGGGCTTTACTTCTATGCTGAAATCTATGATTGCAATCCACTTGGCCCTTCTTCCATCAACATCTGGTTGTGTTAGGACATCCTTTATTGAAGCTGAAGGTACATAGGCAACCACTTTTGAGTGCAGGATGTAGATTCGGAATGCTTTTAAAGACTTTATGAGGGCATATGCTCGTTTTTCAATGAGGTCATACCTTAATTCAGTGTCCCTCAAAGTTTTGCTAAAGAAAGCCACTTGGTGATCTACATCTTCACCGTTTTTCTGCAACAAGACTACTGCAAGTGTATTGTAAGGAGCAAAAGAGAAAATATAAAACTCCTTGGTGTAGTCTGGGCTGACTACGGTGGGAGCCTCCATGATATCTCTTTTGATGGCTTTGAAAGATCTTCTTGCAGCATCGGTCCATTTTATCTCTGACCCCTTTTTTAGCATGGAGGTGATGTGCTTCACCAATTCTGCAAATTTTGGAATAAACCTCCTCACAAAGTTAATCTTACCCAGAAAAGATTGAATGTCCTTTTTTGACCTTGGGATGGACAATGTCTGTATTGCTTGAACCATTTCTGGATCAATCTTAACACCTACAGCAGAAACAATATGTCCTAAAAGTTTCCCTTCTTCTATAGAAAACTGTGACTTCTTAGGGTTTACTGAGATTCCAAACCTTCTACATTTAATGAACACCTTCCTTAGATGTTGTAAATGAACCCTGTGGCTGCTAGAGAAAAACGTTATATCATCAAGGTAGATCATGAAAAACTTGTCCTTCTCTCCTAGGAATGCTATGTCCATGGCTCTCTGAAAAGTAGCCCCAGCATTCATTAGTCCAAAAGGCATCTTGGAGTACATGAAAGTGCTTCAAGGAGTAGTGAAGGTTGTCTTCTCTTGATCCTCTGGGTGTACAACAACCTGATTGTAACCTGAGAAACCATCTAAAAAAGACATGACTCTAACCCCCGAAACTTTTTGCAGCAAATGTTCCATCTTGGGCAGGGGGTAGTTGTCTTTCTTAGAGCACTTGTTCAGATTTCAGAAGTGAACACAAAACCTGATTTCTCCTTTTTTCTTCCTTACTACCACCAAGTTAGCTATCCATTTTGAATACCTTAGGGGGACTATGATCTTGGCAACCAATAGTTTCTTAATTTCTTTTTCAATCAAAGGTAGTAATAGAGGGCTGATAGGTCTCAACTTCTGCTTAAAAGGGATGGTGTCTTTCTCCAGTGGAATCTTATGCTAGATGATGTTTTTGTCATAAGTTTTAAGGTCACTGTACTCCCAGGCAAAGATATCAGCAAATTGCTTCATCAGGTTGCAATATTCAGAACTTTGGTCAGCAGACAAGTGAGTGGATAGGTTTATGTACTTTGGATGATCTGGACTCCCTATATTATGTCTATGGACTACAAACTCATTCTCTTTCTGGGTAGGCTTATAAGGTACATCATTATGATCAAACAACCTCTCTAGAGGCACCAACCCTTTGGGTATATGGTTACTAGGCAGTTGTAAAATGTTGTCTTGACCAATTTTGTTTCTCAGTTGGGACTGATGGCATTTCTCTATGGTTTCATTATCTTGATCAATTTGCATTTCAGAGAAATCATCAATGAATTGTAGAAACCTATTGAATTCATCATCATCTTCAAAGACTTTCCAATACTTGACATTGTTGGGCAATGATGGTCTGTATTTCACTTGAACTTCATAAGTCAATCTAGGAGGCAAAGGAGGAACAAACATACTAGCAGACACAGCAAGGGAATCAGCAAGCTAGTTTTTTAGCCCTTGGATGTATGAAATACTAAAGCTATTGAATGAATCCTTGAGATTCCATACCTCATCTTTGTATGCTTTCAGACTAGGGTGCCTAGCTTGGAATGTATTATTCACCTGTTGAATGATAAGTTATGCATCTCCAAACACCTTCAGCTGTTTTATGCCCATTTCTTTAGTGGTGTTCAAGCCTAAGATCAAAGCCTCGTATTATGCTATATTATTTGTGACTTGAAAAGTAAACTTGAAAGATAAATGTTTGCATTCTTGTGTGGGAGATATCAGAACAACACCTGCTCCCACAGCTTCCCTAGAACAAGCTCCATCAAACAACATGTCCCAAATTTGTGGGCCTTCTTCCTCTGTGATCTGACAAACTAGTTTCCTGACCTACATGGAGGCCAACTGGGATTCTTCAATTTGGAGAATACAAGCTCCAAAATCAGTGTCAACAGCATAGATGGGGGTGATTAGTGGTATTCTTCTCATCACTAATGGTATAAGCTAACTGAGCCTCCCTGTAGAATCTCCTACTTTCACCTCCAAAAACAGGGATAGTAGCATAGGACAAATCATTTTGTAGTGTTCCACCCAATATTTTGATCCAACCCCTGGACAGAAGCATGCCAAACTTTGGGGGCACATCTGCTACCACAATATCCATCATCATGCTCTTCATAGGCAGTTGAGATAGGGTGATGGCTAGATCTTTGATTAACCCCAAGAATTTCACCTTTCTAGAATCAAAAGAAAACAAATCATGATAAGGCCTGGTGATGTCAAGGCCTAACTCATCCATGACAGGTTTTGGCATTAGATTATGGCTGGCACCTATGTCCAGCAGACAGTTGTGAAGGGTTTTGTCATGAATAGTCAAGGAGACATAGAATGATGGGGAATTGTCATCAGAAGGTTCAGTCATTTGGCTAAGCACAACTGTAGGTTTGTCATATTGTAAATTCACATGGTCGTTTGATGCTTGTGTGGACTTAAGCTCGAGGGCTTCAAGGATGGGTCTCTGAAAGGCTTCATTCTTTACTAGTTCCATCAGAGGTATAGATATTTTCAACTTCTGGATTTCTAATTCAAAATTGAAGGGATAAGGGGACTTTTCATGGCCTCTTACCTCTTGAGATGGAGTTTTGAGAATGATGGGATCAGCTACTAGTCATTTTTGCTTGTTAGCTTGTTGTTCCACCGGGATAACAAGTCTTTGGACAGGGGTTTCCTTGGCACTGTTCATCTTCAACCTTAGATTGTATCTTCGCTGATCTTCAGTTTGTAGAACAGTTTCACCATCCCACCCTTGGCTGGTCTGGTCCCTGAGTAATGACTCTTCATAGGCAACCAATGTCAAAAAGGAGGCGTTGCCTTTGTCTTCCATGCAATGGATCTCATCATCTTCTTCAAACTGCTCCTCTTCCATGACTACATTCTGGAAAGGAGTCTTCACTCCTTCATCTTCATTGGCATCTTTACTCCTTTGCATGATCTGCAATTGCTCATCTGCTCTTCTATATGGATTCAGATTTCTAGGATCAAAATTATTAGGAATTCTTCCTTTCCCTGGGTGTTGCTCAACCTTTAATTAGGAGATTTCAGAGGCTAGTGACTCTATCATCTTGGTCATCTTCTCTATCTTCGGGTCTAAAGATGAGGAATATTCACCCCTCTGTCTCCTTCGATCCATGTCCTTTGAGTTTCTCTATAGCCATGATGTTGGACTCTACCTCCAAGGTTGCATCCTGCCTTTCAACCAAAGAAGCAAAACTTCTCTCCCTCAATAGTAGACAGAAATTAGAATCGAAGGCATTGGCATTGGTGAGATTAGAGAGGTAGGGGTGGGTTTCACTTCAGCTGGTATCTTGTTGTACATGTGGTTAAACCTTTTATTGAAATCAGAAAGTGACTCCCCATTTTCCCTTGTCAGGTTCCCAAACTCAGCATGATAGTAGAGCAGATCTTTCTTATCCCCCCAATTCTTTAGGAAAACATCATCTAAGGCCTCAATATCTGTTATGGATCTAGGGGTCAATTCTGTGAACCATTTTCTGGCCTCTCCATCTAAGCTTTGGACAAAAACTCTCATCCACACATCATCTTCATTATTGTCTAGATTATCAGCATAGCTATAAAAGGACTCAAGATGTTCTTCGGCTCTAACTCCTTCAATCCCAATGAACTTAGGCATGTATTTCTGATATTCTCTAGTAGGCATTGCATTCAAAGGAGTTGGAAATACTAGAGGTCCATCCCTGGCGGCTATGATTCCTTCCATTTTAGTGAGTGCTTGTGGACCTGCCATGGCTATGGTGGATATAAGCATACTGACAGTCTGAATGATAGAGAGTGGAGGAGTGACTGACAAGACTAAAGGAGTGCGAGAGATAGGAGGTGAGGTTTCCTTCAGGCTTAAAGCAAGAGGAGAACCTAAAGAATAAGGAGCTTTATGAATCTCTGAAATTTTTTCTCTCACTGTGAGTGTTAGAGGCTATACTCTCAATATGTATTTGTTCTGTTACGAGCCTTTCTTTCAGAGATATAGAAGATTGTTTAGGTTTACCTGATACTGATGCTCCTTTTTGTGATACCTTTCATTCTTTGGTGATCTTTTCAAGGTCAGGTACTGGGTCAGCTGGTGACTTCTGAGGATTTCTCCGAGTATGCCTCACAAACTGAGCCAGAACTATGATGTGGAGTCACCAAGAGGTTCGGCGTCCAGTAGAGTCGCCAGATAGATGATTACAACCAAAAATGTGTCCAAACTTTGTCTATCATCAAAATTGGATCTGTGTCATCTCCCAGGGAAGCTGAGATTTAATTTCCTCTCCCCGGCAATGGTGCCAATTATGTTAGAGCTCCAAGAAACTCTCCTATGGTTGTAGCTTGGAGATGCCTGGTAACATATAATCTTCAATATTGTTCTGGGAACTATTGGAATGGGTGATGGTTTGGTTCAAGCCAGATAACCACTTCAACTCTGTTTTCACTCTAGACATGCATCAACATCCTCAACCTACAAGGCTTTAGACCACTAATGCTCAATAGTTTACAGATTAAGTGAATAAATGAAGAATACTAACCACACCAACAGATGCATACATAACATATGATGGCCAACTACAGCCAGTGAATGAAGCTTGCAAATCTAATCTATCAAAGCGGAGATAAGAGGAAAGTTATCTAACTCTAGATATAGAAGAAACATAGATGACCTATTCAATAACAAATCCAATTTACCAATGCAGAGATAAGATGACAGTTATCTGGCATTAGACATAGGAGAAAACACGAATAAACCTATCTAGGTGCAAGTTTAGGACAGAAGGGAAATGGACATTGAGCATGTAACAGCAAAAGAAGCTGGTATTACTGAAAATGAAGATGAGACGCTGCAAGGAACATAGTATCTACAGTCTCCAGAAGTTGAACCTTGATTACCTCTTGCTCTCGGGTATTTATAGTTTAATTTTACAATGATCCTTAGCCGTTTAGGGCTGGAGATGTCTTAATTGACCACCTACTGTCATTAACTATCTAATTGCGTTCTGGGATGCAATTTTCCTTCCATCATGAAAACATTAATCAATTTTGGTACTGTGGTGTCCTGTTAGGTGGTTGGATTGATTATGGCAGTGGAGCTCTATGACTGTTTAATTCCGCTTACTAGATCGTGCTATGTCCTTCTTTCTTTGGCCATGATTTTTCATTAATTCGGTTCGTCGATCTGACTATCATCAGACTAACAGAGTCGACGACCTTCCTATCTGGATAACAGACAGGGAGTGGGGTATGAGGTGCATGGGTGGACGGATGTGCCAAATTGGATGGATAGAGAAGTGACAGAGAGGTGGAGGACGATTGGGAGCCGTCATGAATGACGGCCGTCAGATCGAGGGGAATGCATGGTGGAGATCATGCGCAGGAGACTCAAGGTCGTGGTAGGGGCAGAACATGTCCTAGTCATTAGATCTCAAGTGAGTAGATCGAATGGTTATTGGGTGGAGTAGATGCATGGATGCTAACACTCGGGGTGGGTTGGCTCGGGCGATAATGGTTTTTATCGGAAGGGCATCGGGCGGTAATTGGTAAATGGCGGAGTCCACCCGATTCCATTCAGTGGATGACATGTTGTAGCAGAAGAGAGAGAAAACCACCTTCAATGAGCAGGTACTCTCCTTGCTAGTTTCCCATGTGATATGAGCAATAGCCGTCCAATCTGGCGGGGGTGATCTGGGGAATGATCGGGTAGGTTTCATTGATTGAGTGAGACGTGGGCCATTGGATCGTCAGGGGGAAAATCAATGACAGAGAGACATGGTGGTATGAGATGTCCTCAGGAAATGTGCGAAGGGTTTTTCAGGGTTTTTGGGTTAATTTATTTAGGCTTAAGGTGGAAAGAGGGTTTCATTGGGATGTGAGGGTTGGGTTAGGAAACGGGCAGAACGAAAGGTAAGTGGGAGAGTGAGGAAAGTGGGGTGGTGGCCTGTGTGGGGCCCTCTTCAAAACAGCAAAGCAGCCCCTATCTTTCTTTTAGCCTTCAAAATGTTAATGCTGCACCTCAAGGCTAACAGGTCTCATCGAAATCTAGTCTTATTTGAGCATAAACCTTACACACCAATATGGCCTTGTTTCTTACCACTTCTCCATTTTCATTCAACTTGTTTCTAAAGATCTGTTTTGTGCCAATAATATTCTTATCTATTAGCCTTGGAACTAGCTCCCTATTCTAATTATTTTAAATCTAATGAAGCTCTTCATTCATGTCCTTCATCTAATTGTCATAGTTAGGCTAAGAAAGCTCCTTTGGATCAACCATGGACAACATGGCTATATTTTCCTGATTTTGGGAATTCATTATTCTTAATTTTGGTTTGTACACCTACATGCAAGTCACCTACAATCTGATTAGTTGGGTGGTGTTTTTTCACATACCTTGAAGAGTATTTTGATTGTGGACTATTTGGTTCTTCAATAAATTCAACTTTAGCTACTTCATTATCCTCATCATGGTTGAATTGGTCATTGGAATTGATGTTTGTTGGGTGTGTATCCTCAAGAGAAATGTGCTCATCAAATTTAATGTCATTGCAATCAAATATCATTCTTGAGTTATTGTTGTAACATATGCAGCCTTTACTATTGTAAGAGTACCCAAGGAAAATACCTTCATCATCTCTTGCATCAAACTTGTGAAGTTTCTCATCATTTTTCTTGATGTAGCATTTTCTCTGAAATACCTTGAAATGCTTGACTATAGCTAGTCTATCATACCAACAGATCATATGGGGTTTTATCAGAGTTTGGTTTGAAGTGTTATTTGGTCAAAATCACAACTATTGTATGTGTTGCTTGAGCCCAAAATCATTGTGGTATGTTTCTTTCACTCATCATGGTTGTAGCTAGTTTTTGGATATATTTGATATCTCTCTCTGCCATGCCATTTTGTCATGGGGTTTCAGGTCTTGTAAACTATCTTTTAATGCATCGATATTTGCAATAATAATCAAATTCATTGGATGTGAACTCACCATCATTGTCTAATCTTATACATTTGATTCTACGACCTGTCTCATTCTCATCCATAACCTTATTTTTATTTTTACTTATTCAAAGATTATGAGTTCTCTCTTAGGAATGCAACTTGAATTAACCTACTATAATAAACAATGATTAGCATGAAGTATATCTTACTTGTAGGTATATACATTCTTTATGGTACACAAAGATCCATATGTACCACTATAAAGGCCTACTTGTAGAATTTTCTTTAGATTTGAAGGGAACACGTATTTTTTTGCCAATATAGAAGGATTTGTAAATGGTATTTTTAAGCTTAGATATCCTCAACAGATGTTTAACAATGTTATTTTTTACCAAGTTCACAATATGGTTAAAATTTAAATGACCCAACCTACAATGCGATAACCAAGTCTCATCAACCTTAGTTAGGCATCATTTCTCTGCCTTTTCCTTCAAATCATAGACATTGATCTTTGTTCTAAAAACCTCAGTGACTACTTTTCTTGTATCAACAATATTGATTTGGCACTTTTTAGATCTAAATAATACATCATAACCTTGGTCACACATTTGAGAAACACTGAGCAGGTTGGTTTCATACCTTCAACAAACAAAACATTATTTTCCTTACCTCTTCAATTTTCTAGATTGAAAATACCTTTACGCATTATCTTTATAAGGGCATCGTTTCCAAAAGTGATATTGCCTTTGTAATTTGATTGAATGGAATTTGTCTTTATCCCCTGTCATGTGCTTTGAACAACCATTGTCAGCATACCAATGGATGCCCTAATTTTGAGCTTATAAAACCAGGTCATTTTTTTTCCTTTTTTCTTTTGTTACCATACCTTATGTTTAATTTTTTATTACTTTGATTTAGTGGATTTTCTATTGTTCCCCAGTATAGAAAAAATGGCTCTATTCCAATACTCTTGACATACATAACATTACATCACATTAACCAGTGGAAAAAATGAATTGTTGAGTCTAGATATGTATATCCTCTGTTCGAAAAACTAATTATTAGACTGATAAGTTCTTCTTTGTCAGGTGTCAAGCCTAACTATATTCTTTATTCATAGGTATTGTTGTGTTGGACCCCAGTTCCTAACATGGCCATAATTCCACCTGTCTAATTACCATCAGGGGGGTCTTGGGGGGGGTGACGAAAATTTTATGAGACCCCCCTTCCAGGTGTTCGGGGGTAGCGCAAAGCTAAAAATGAATGTAAAATTTCCTTGTAAAATATTGTAATTTCATAGCCAATCTGGGTCGTTCACTTGGCAGATGATCTGACGGTATATTTTTTGTTTAATTTAGGGCGTTTTTTTGCTAGAAGGCAACCCCCTCGATTTATATGAGGAAATTCTATTGCGGTTGTGTATATGTGTATTATGAGTGAGAAAGAGAGAGGAGACTGTGTGAAAGCGAAGAGGAAATTATAATGGATCTGTTGTAGGTTGTATCTCTTCATTTTTCTAGATATATAATGGAATAATTGGTTGTTTCTATATCGGCGTAGCCCAAATTGGGTGAACCACGTATATATGTGTCTCTCTTGTTTTATGTGTTTTCTATGTTTGTGTTTCTGCAATATTCTATGTGTTCCACTGGTTTGTAATATATAATTTTCTACAACTGGTATCTGAGCCAAAGGTCTATTTGGCTAAGAAATGCGCAGGAAAAAATGGTTCCTGGTTTGAGTGGGAGCAATGGCAGAAGATAGTAGGTGTTGGATTTATGGGGCCTGACCCAGGTTCAATGTTAGTTATCCAAACAAATCCCTACACTACTAGCCCTTTCAGTATCAGCCCATGGAGCACGGACCGAAATCTCAGTCGAAGCAGTGTGGGGGGATGTTGGAACCAAGTTTCTGCACCCTGAGATTGTCGTAATGTCGGTTTATTCCTTCTGTTCCTTCTTTCACACAGGTCGCTAAATTCTAGGCTCTGACAGTGTAGTCCTTTATTCTGCCCTTCAGTACCTCCGGGAAGGGGTACAATTGACCTTTGCACAACCCTAACCTGTGGTTCAGGGACTTTAGTGCTGCTAGGGTAGCGTATTGCGTAGATTCCCAGCTTATCTTAAGTGTCTTACTTATCTTATTATACAATCAAAGTTAGCACCGCGTAAACAGATATCCCTAATTGAGTTTAACTACCCAACACAATTACATACATTTGCACATCACATAAGCATTGTAAATGAAATTCATACACAATATGAAAAGATTCATTAACAGGAAACAAAGACACAGAATTTGTAGAATGATTCTCTTTATTGATATCTTCAAATGATTACAAACTTCAGCTACAGACTTCCACCCTAGGCCTTTGTGCACTCAGCTGTGAAACCTCTACCTACGCTATGACCCAAAACTTAGACTTCTCTCCTTATTTCTCAAGACCTCATACTTCTTCTAAACTTTTTTTCCTTAGACCCTACTTACTTAGCTCTTTTTATACAATCCCATGGTTTGTAGACCATGGGTATATCTTTATAGCCAACTTTACATTTTACAAAATAAGGGTGGACAACACTTTATGAATCATGACACCTTCGCGATCCGTAAACACAAAATGCGGAGACTTTACAACTTTATTACAAACTTTGACCCAAAACATGGGCTTTTAGCCTCAAAACTGTCCTTGGGGCATCCTGTTCCCAATAGGCCCCCAACACAAACATCGTGACTCACCCTCGAGTCACTATACAGTCACGAAGATCTTATCACGAAGACCTCCCATCTTGACCTATATTACGGCAACCTTGGCAGTGCATTGTGTGGTCGCCTGCTTCACATCTTCAACCATCTGCTCGGTCACTGCTCCTAAACTGTTGGCCTGAAGCTTTTAATAAGTTTCTTGCAGAGTCGTAAGATTTCCTTCAATCACGTAAGCCTCATCCAGCCAGGGTTTCAGCCGTGCCTTCAACACTGCTTCCATTTTATGTGCTTCATCCACCTGTTCTTTCAGTTGGTTGGCATCCTGTAGCTTTGCCAGTCTCTATGTGAGTGCAATGGTTCACGCTATGCCTTTGACCTCATCATATTGCTACTGTAGTGTGCGCGCATCTGTCTCCAGTCGTTGTACGTTAGGGTCCTCTTGCAAGCTCGTCCGGACCTCGAACAACTATTCAAAGAGTTGTGTACAATCCAAAAAGCACTGTCAACTACTGCTATTTCCTCTACGACAACGGTTGCACAATACTCCTTTACTTCTGGCAGAGTTGAAGGATGGGTCTTCAACTGTAGCTCGGTGATCTACAAGTTCAACTGCAACTGAACCCTTTCCATTTCTATATGAGCGTCGTGTACCCTTGTAGCCAGCTTGTGAAGGTGCACCTCGACTGGTTCTTCCTTAGGAATGGCCAACTCTAGGACCATACATCATGCCTCCTCCGACGACCTGCAGTATACGCCTATTTTTGTTGGTCGCCTCGATCACGGCAGTGATGGCAGAGTCTCGTTGTAGTGCCATTTGCTCATTGTTAATCCACTGCTCACTGATCACTTGTAGGGCACGGTGCTCATGGGCCCTCAGCTCTGCAATCACTCCATCCTGCAATAGGTGGAGCGCCATACCATGGAGCACTTCCAGATTCAACCCTACTCCCTTGAGGGCGCTGACAGTGAGCCTATCACCTTCACTCTCCATGGTAAGTGCTCCATCAGGAAACACTATCGCGTTGGAGGCCTTCGCGCAACATCTCGGCAGCTTCTAAAGTGCTGATAGCAATGTTGGTGGACATCGTGCCAACTTATGATGCACGAGTCTATATCTCTTGTGGACCTGTTGGGATAGCCCCCAATATTAGTTTTTATTATTGCTCAAACTGTTGTAGGGCCTCCATGATGACATCTTGCACCGTGTCACAGATGTCATGAAAATCACCCTCTGTGAGGGTGATTGGGTACAGCGATGTCATGGTGGCCTTGGATTTCTTCCTGGACCCTCCTTTCTCTTTCTCCCTTGGATGTTTAATGCAGGTGGATGTTTCCTATGGGGCCACGTCGTGTTTCTCTATCTACCCATCTTTCTCTTCCTCTGTCTTGAGTGAAGACGACCTCGCGCCTTTGTCAGAGCCCTGCTCTGTTCCACCTGTTTTCTTCTCCATCTGCTGAGCGGTATCACACTCTGCTTGGGCCTTGTCAGCATCCTTCTTCTTTCTCTTTTCAGCCAGCTACGTCATCTTGAGCTTGGCCTCCTCCTTCTTGTGTTGTGCGGCAGACTTTCTCCCTCCCACCACTAAGTCTGATGTAGTGCGCCATTCTGTCGGCCAGTGATCAAGTACTGCATCAATGGCATCATCCATTGCCAAGTAAGGCTATTCATACCATGTCTGCGCAGGGTCCTTCTGCACCCTGATGGACACATGGTGAAAATCAGCCTTAAACTCCACATAGCCCTATAGGTTGGTAAACACCATAGGCGGCAACCGGTTTGCAATTGATGGCCATGCCGATGTTCATCTCCATCAAGATCCAGAAGATATTGTTGTCCTTGATGCGATGCGCATCCTTGGTCACCCAAAGTGAAGCATACTTTGTTGCTTTTGTTAGGTCTGGTGCGACCGAAGGGAATTGACTGTCCTCTGGTAGCTCCCATGCTACCAACACAATAGACAACAAGAGCCACGCTTAGTGGAACATATTGTTGAGCTCTTGTGCCTCATGGTAGTTCACAAGGAACTCACTGTAGAGATATTCCATCCAATTGAACTGGAATCCTTCGGCGCACTGGGCTGCTAGCGTGACGACAAGCGTCGACACCTCATCGGCGCGACACTTCCTCATCAACTTCCCTGCTAAAATTTGCACAGCCACCTTTACAGGAGGGTCACAGATGCTTGATATGGTGTATCCATGCAAATTCTTCACCAGCTTAAACTTATCCTTCATGGCATCCATAAGGGCCTGCTCACCACCTTTTCTTCCAAACATCATGGCCAAATTTTCTCCTATGTAGGGCAACCATGTGATCGTGTGGATCAATCTGTCAGTGATGGGTATTGGCTCTTCCAGCCACAAACACCCATCATGCACCAAGCATAGCTACTTCTTGATGACCAAGTCTATAATCAGGGTGTGATTGTAGTGCGACACCCATAGCAGGTTGAGCAGACCTACCTTGTCTACTCCTCTAAGCCACCTTCGTGGCTTTAATGCGGTCATTTCAGTGGTTGTATCAATAATGCGGTGCATCAGTTTCTCGGTTGCCAAGTGTAGGAAATTTTCATTGTCATCCAATTCCTAGACTTTTAGTTTTAACAAAGGAACCCGCCCCAAGCGCGATCCTTCAACGGAACCATTTGTTGGCTTTGTGGGGCCTGACCCAGGTTCAGCATTAGTTAGCCAAACAAATCCCTACACTGCTGGCCCTTTCGGCATCAACCCTCGGAGCCCGAACCAAAGTCTCACCCAAAGCAGTATGGGGGGATGCTAGAACCAAGTTTCTGCACCCTAAGATGATCATGATGTCAGTTTATTCCTTTTGTTCCTTATTTCGCAGAGGTCTCTAAATTATAGGCTTTGTCAGTCTAGTCCTTTATTCCGCCCTTTGATACCTCCGCGAAGGGTTACGATTGACCTTTGCGCAGCCCTAACTTGCGGTTTAGGTACTTTCGCGCTGCGAGGGCAACGTATTGTGTAGATTCCCAGATTATCTTAAGTGTCCTACTTATCTTATTAGAAAATCATAATTAGCACCACGTAAACATATATCCCTACTTGTGTTCAATTACCCAGTGTAATTACATACATTCATGCATCACATAAGCATTGTAAATAAAATTCATACACAATATGACAAGATGCATTAACAGGAAACAAAGAGACAAAATTTGTAGAATTCTTCTCTTTTTTTATATCTTTAGATGATTACAGACTCTATCCGCCCTGCGCACATAGCTGCAGGGGTCCACGCACTTAGCTGCGGACTTCCACCCTAGGCCTCTGCGCACTCAACTACAAAGCCTCTACCTACGCTATGACCCAAAACTTAGAATTCTCTCCTTATCACTCAAGACCTCATACTTCTTCTAAACCTTTTTTCCTCAGAGATTACTTACTTAACACTTTTTATACAATCCCATGGTCCGTGAACCATGGGTAAATATTTACAGACAACTTTACATTTTACAAAA
Source organism: Pinus taeda (assembly GCA_000404065.3). Taxonomy (NCBI): domain Eukaryota; kingdom Viridiplantae; phylum Streptophyta; class Pinopsida; order Pinales; family Pinaceae; genus Pinus; species Pinus taeda. The sequence goes on along the minus strand of APFE030854922.1, from coordinate 35,604 downwards.
TAAGGGCGGAAAACCCTTTATGACTCATGACTCCTTCGCGCTCTATGATCACAAAATGTGGAGACTTTACAAATTTCTTACAAAATTTGACCCAAAACACAGGCTTTTAGCCCCAAAGCTGTCCTTGGGGGATCCCATTCCCAACAGTAGGTTTAGGGTTGAGAAATTTAATGGCCAAAACTATCAGTTGTGGAATATGAAAATGGAAGATTATCTGTATCAGAAATATTTTTACCTACCATTGAGTACAAAAACAAAGAATTCGACGAGTATGATAGATGCAGAATGGGAGGTTCTCAACAGAAAAGCACTTGCAACAATACGTGTGTGCCTCGCAGCATCGGTAACCTTTAATATTTCGAAGGAAATGACAAAAGAGTGTTTAATGACAAAATTGGCCAGACTATATCAAAAACCCTCTGCCTCAAATAAGGTATTTCTGATGAAATTCTTATTTAATATGAAGATGTCAGAAGGTGGATCTATTGTTGATCATTTAAATGAATTTAATATGGTTACCATTTAGTTAAGTTCTGTAGGGGTAGATTTTGATGATGGAATTAGGGCTTTGTTAATTATGTGCTCATTGCCAGAAAGTTGGAATGGTTTAGTTATGGCCATTAATAACTTTGTCTCTAGATATAGTACTTTAGAGTTTGATGATGCTGTCGGTGCCATCCTTAGCGAGGAAATGCGACGAAAAAGCTCTAGTGATACATCAGGTAATGCTTTGACTGAAAATACTAGGGGAAGCAAATTGGAAAGAGGAAAGCACCCAAGATATCGTAGTAAGTCAAGGAAAGGTATATCCAAGTCCAGATTGGGGATAGTGTTTTGGGAATGCGAGAAAAAAAACACCTGAAGAAAGATTGTAAGTCTCAGAAGGGAAAACAAGGAGGCGCACAACAAGAGAAAAATCATGAAGTGAATGTAATGGGTGATGTGTTGCAATATGGTTTGATTTTTTCATTAGAAAATATTATTGATGCCTAGGTAGTAGATTCAGGTTCCACATTCCATGCCACACCTAATAGGAAACGTTTTCATGATTATGTTCAAGTATATTTTGGACAGGTTCGTCTGGGTGATGATAAACCATGAAAAAACATTGGAATGGGTAAAGTTTTCATAAAACAACATAATAGAAACCAATGGATATTAAAGGAGGTAAGGCATGTTCCAGATCTAAAGAAAAATATAATTTCAATAGAGCAATTGGGAGGTGAAGGTTGTGTAACTAATTTTACAGATAAAACCTGGAAGGTCACTAAAGGAGCCCTGGTAATAGAAAAAGGAGAAAAGGTTGGTACATTGTATTTATATAATGGTATTTCTAATATTGTTAATACTTTAGCCTCTATAGGAGCAGATACAAAATTGTGGCATCATACCCTCGGCACATGAGTGAGAAGGGGATGCAGATTCTTCACTCAAGAAATTTGTTGCCATGTTTGAAGCATGTTGATTTGGACTTCTATGAAAAATGTGTTTATGGAAAATAGAAGAGAGCCAAATTTATTAGATTTGAGAAAGAAAAGGAAAGTGAAAAATTGAGCTTGTGCATACAAATGTATGGGGACCTTCTCAGGTATCATCGCTCGGTGGCTCTCACTATTATGCTACTTTTATTGATGATGTAACTAGGAAAACTTGGATTTATTGTATTCAAAATAAATCTAATGTATTTGATACTTTCAAGAAATGGAAATATTTGGTTGAGAATGAGACATGAAAGAAGTTGAAGTGTCTCGGATCAGACAATGGAGCAGAATATTGCAGCAAAGAGTTTGATAAGTATTGTTCAGAGCATGGAATTCGTAGAAAGAAGACAGTCCCAGGAACACCACAAAAAAGTGGTGTTTCATAAAGGATGAACAAGACAATCATGGAGCATGCAAGGTGCATGAGATTTCATGCAAGATTGCCTTTACAATTTTTGGCAGATGTTGTATATACTGTTGTTTATCTAATAAATAGAGGGCCTTCAAGTTCCTTGGATGGTGGTATTCCAGAGGAGGCATGGACAGGTAAAAAGGTAAACTACTATTTTTTAAATACTTTTGGTTGTTAAGCCTTTGTCCACATTAATAAAGAAAATAGAACAAAGCTTGAGGCAAAATCAAAGAAATGTACCTTTATTGGATATGGTGTTAATGATTTTTATTATCGCTTATATGATTATGAAAATCACAAAATCATTAGGAGAAGATATGTCATATTCAATGAAAAGGTTTTGTATAACGATTAGATGCAGGAAAAGAAACAGGAAAAAGAAAACAGATAATACACAATGCTTGATGAGATCACATAAAAAGTAAATGTGTTTGAAAATCATAATGATTAATAGCCACAACAACAACAACAACAACCAAAACAACAACAAACACCTAAAACACATGAAAGTGGTGTTAGAAGATCTACCAGGATAAGTAGACCCCTTGAATGATACTCTCCTTCATTATATTATGTATTCTTGATTGATACTGGTGAACCAGAATGTTATGAAGGAGAAATGCAGGTAGAAACTAGGAAGAAGTGGGAGCTAGCAATAAAAGAGGAGATGGTCTCCTTGGTACCTAACCAGACTTGGGAATTAGTTAGGCTGCCTGCAAGTAAAACAACATTGCATAATAAATGGGTTTACAGGTTGAAGGAAGAAGATGGAGGTAGAAAAAGGTATAAATCTAGACTTGTGGTGAAGAGGTTTGCACATAAGAAAGGTACAAACTTTGATGAAATATTTTCTCCTATTGTTAAAATGACTTCAATCATAACTATTTTAAGTCTAGTAGCAATAGAATATTTTTGTCTTGAGCAGTTAGATGTAAAGACAACTTTTCTCTATGGGTATTTGGAGGAAGGGATCTATATGTAGCAGCCACAAGAGTATGAGTTCAAAGGGAAGAAAAAAATAGGTTGCAGGTTGAAGAAGAGCTTGTATGGATTAAAACAAGCTCCAAGGTAGTGGTATCTAAAATTTGATAGGTTTATGTCTGAACAAGGCTATACTATATGTCACTCTGATAATTGTGTTTATCTCAAAAGGAAAAATGATGGAAACTATATTATAGTGTTATTGTATGTATATGACATGCTTGTTGTAGGGTCTAACATGCAGTAAATAAGTGTGCTCAAAGGAAAATTGGAAAATCCATTTGCAATGAAGGATTTGGATGCTGCAAAAAAAATCCTTTCTATGAGAAAAACCAAAGAAAGAAAAAACTGCAAATTAACATTGTCTCAGAGTGAGTACATACAAAAGGAATTGGAAAGATTTAATATGCATAATGCAAAACTAGTTACTAAACCTTTGCCTAGCCATTTCAAACTAAGTAAGGAGATGTATCCCAGGACTCGGGAAGATATGGGATATCTATCTAAAGTTCCATATGCATTAGCAGTTGGAAGCTTAATGTATGCAATGTTCTGCACAAGGCCTGATATTGCACATCCAGTGGGAGTTGTAAGTAGGTACATGAATAATCCAGGAAAAGAACATTGGATGCCAATGAAATAGATTCTCGAGTATTTGAGAGGTACCAAAAATCAAGAATTATTCTTTGGTGGTTCAAACATTTCTCTACAGGGATATGTTGATGCATATATGACAAGTGATAGAGATAACAAGAGGAGCATCACAAGTTATGTGTTTATTGTAGGCGGAACAACTATCTGTTGGGTTTCAAAAATGTGAAGTGTTGTTGCACTTTCAACGACAGCACCAAAGTATGTTGCTACTATAGAGGCTAGTAAAGAAATGATTTGGTTGAAAAGGATTATGGATGAATTGGGTAAGAAGTAGGATATGGGAAGGTTATATAGTGACAGCCAAAGTGACATTCATCTTGCAAAGAACTCAACATTTCATTCCAAGACTAAACATGTACAACTAAAGTACCTAATATCTCATGCTCAAGCAAGCAAAAAAAGTTATAAAAACATATTTAGGGGCTACTGGTCAATAATAAACATGAAGCACATCAACTTTTATGACCAAAATAAGCATCCAATAATGAGCTTAATACAAGCATAAATATTCAAAATATAGATAGATCAACAAATGTGGATGTTGAAGCATTAGGATAGCCTATTGATGTTAATAAAGAAGGGAGACATGAATATGTCAAACAATGAGATTGGCCTCCCTTTTTAAAATTTTTCGTACATTTTTATATCAAAAAGGAAAATGCTAAATTTCCAAGTTTTCAACAACAAAATTTAGTGACCTACACTAATGAAAGAAAAGATATATCTTAATTCTCCATGTGAGAAGGTTCAAATGAAATATGGATATATGGAAATTCTGAAAACTAATCAAGTGGCATCCAAGGTCCAACATCTACTAACCAAAATGATAAAAACACCATTGTTTGAAGTGTGAAGGATTTTAGCCTTTTAACCAAAAATCTTACTTGCAAAGTTGGACATCTCTGTGAGTTTGGAACATATAATTTTCCATAGGTAGGATAACCCTAAGAAAGACATTGTTGTCAAAGATGGAAATGTACAATACAAATTCTCATGACAAATGCTAAAGGTTGAATCTATTGTAGTAACTTTGACCAAAGTCACTATATTACTTAAGAAGGAAAAGAAACAAGTTAAACATGAAGTTCAAAGGATAACACCTCATTCTAATAATAAATCTGGAGTAAAATCTAGGAAGTCAAAACTTATAACTTAAATCCATTTCATTAATATAATTTGTAAATTAATAATTTAAATATGTTTCATAATATAATTTGTAAATTCATAATTCATAGCCACTTTATTAATTGAATTTGTAACACCATAAACAAATTAAGGGTCCTACTGCAACACTGAAGCAATTTATTGGTCAGGTATGTATTCAAGTTCATGACTATGGAAATTAACCATGTTCACTAGTGGGGAAAGGTAACGTGATAAATAAAGTTGATTCCTATATCTTAAAACATAATCAAATGGAGTGAAATGGAGTGAAATGGTATCTAAGAGAGAACAAATTATCTTTCTACAACAACCACAAACATTCATAGTGGCCATAAGACAAGTGAGTGCATTGTCATTGGAAATTTTTTCCTCTCTAACTGTAATTAATTATGAAGTAAATTCAAGTTCTTGCATAAGACATTTGTTTACATTTAATGCAACTACATGTTTATTGTAGAAACAACAAAAGAGTTATAAAATAAATTCCTACATGGGACATTCGTTTACATTTAATGCAACCACATGTTGATTTGTAAAACAACAAAGGAAAGGCTAAGAATAACTGTTAGAAAATTATATATTACGGAGCAATGGAACACATAAAATATTGCAGAAATATAAACACATAAAACAAGAGAGACATAGATATACGTGGTTTACCCAGTTTAGGCTACATCCATGGAGAAACAGCCAGTCCTTATTTTATTATATTATCCAGCAAACTAAAGAGATACAACCTACAACAAATCCGCTATAACACCCTCTTCACTCTCAATCTCCTCTCTCTTCCTCACTCAGAATACATATATGATGTTAACACCCAGGTTGTCCTCTTTGACTCCCAAGAGGATACGGCCGGGGTAACCACTAACCAACTTTGGGCTGCAGCTTCTAGCCCAGCTGCAGTCAGAGAGGGCTCTCTCTATGTGGTATGGTCACTACTTGCAGTGAAGGTTTTAGGCTAGGTAGGATGTGTTTTTTGGTTGTTGGAATGTTTGGTTGGGGAAGATGCTTCTGATATCTCTTAGACTCTGTGTTCAGGAAAACTAGTCCATTGGGCAATGGGGTCTTTGAGTGCTATTCCCTTGATATCTTGACTGAGATGCAGATGCGTTTGCAGGGCCTATAGGTATACTGTAAAACAATGTGTTATGGCTGAGTATGAAACAATGAACAACTTAGCAAAGAGCACTTAAGAATTCTTTACTTGAGCTGACTGGTGTGAAGGAGACGAGGTGATCTAGTATTAAAGGTGGCACTTAAGAATCAGTCTTTAAATACTATAACTGAAGAAAACATAAATAATGACTAAGATTGAGCTCAGGGTATTTCAGATATTAAATCCTGCAACTATTCTTCTTCTTAGCCATTTAGTTTTGAGCATAGGAACAACAGTGAAAACATAATGGAAAAGTGACAAACATACATGTAACAGAGGGCAAATAGAAAACTTATTGTTCCACGAGATACACCGGAATCCTGTAAACGCGAAACATACACCAGCAAGCCATCATGAAAGACAGTATTTGGAGAAATCCCATCACCATTTGTATTAGCAGTCTGAGCATTTACACCATAAGAGTATCAGAAAGGATAATGAAGTTCTTCTTACATCCAGCGTCCAACCCCTCTAAACAAACGCGAGGGGGAATATATAGAAGTTTCCTATACAAAAATCCCTCAGGAATTAGGTCATCTGAGAGGAAAAACCCTTACAATGCTACAGAGAAAGTTGGTGAAAATTTATTACAAGTGTACAAGTTTCTTTTAAAGCAATTAACTCCTGACAAGATAACTTGTTGACCTTCGGACACTACGGGGTTAACTTGCGCAGTTTTTCATTAAATTTGGTGTTGAAGTACTCTTGTCATTTCTGATTTTCTGTATCTTTCTTGCTCCTGTCGCCTGTACCTGTTGATGTTGATGCTGATGCTGATGCTGTGTACCTGTGCTGAGTGGGCTCAGCGTCT
>APFE030854911.1:1164-72721 GCA_000404065.3 Pinus taeda | reverse complement strand
AGTCGAATCCCATCCTTAGATACTATGAAACCAGGTAAACAACTAGAACCAACACAAAACACACACTTGTGTGGATTGAGTCGTACCTTGTAGTGTCGGCAACGTAGAAATATATCTCAGAAATGCTGCGGATAGTCAGTCTGCTTTCGCGAATGAGTCAGTAGATCGTCAAGATATGGTTGAATGATGTGTTTGATGTCAAGGAAGGAGTAGTTCATTTCCCTATGAAAAGTTTCCCCTGCGTTCTTTAAACCGAAAGGTAGTTTACAATACATTAATGTACCCCACGGACATATAAATGAAGTCTTCGACTAGTCCTGTGGGTGGATGTTTATTTGATTGTATCTGGAAAATCCATCCATGAATGACAAGATTTCGCATCCTGCACATTCATCAATTATCTGGTCTATGAAGGGTGTATGGTAGTTGTCCTTTGAACAAGCTTGATTTACATCCCTGTAATCAATGCACACTCTAATCGTTCCTTACTTTTTCATGATAGGAAAAATATTTGATACCCAATCAATTAGAGGAACAAGGTAAATGAAACCAACATGTAAAAGTTTTTCAACTTCTGCCTTGATGGCAGTGGCTTTCTTCGGGTGAACCTGTTGAAGCCGCTGTCGTACTAGTTTGACATCTAGATACATCTTGATTTCATGTTCAACGATGCTCGGGTCAATGCCTAGCATTTCTTCATATGACCATGCAAAGGCATCTCTGAATTTGCAAAAGAGAGTGGAGTATATTTCCAGTTCTGAAGTAGAACAAGATTTTCGAACATGAATATTCTCTACAACATTAGGTTTGGTCGAGGTATTTATGGCGATAGTCTCTTCAATGTTGGATAGATTTCTCTTGGAATCCACTGTATTTAGAGTATTTGATAGAAAATCAAAAACTGATGGATGATTAAGGTCATTGGAATAATCTTCGTTGTTATCTTGAAGATGGGAATGACGGTGGTAATATTCCCATGGTGCCTCTCCTATCATCATTGATTGAATGATTCCTTCATCTATAGAATGTATACGTGACCAAGGATCTGAAGAGGTGCAATGTTCTAGAGACTTATCTATCCAAACACTTGATGAGTGTTGAGTTGGGTTTGCCGCCCGGGCCCCAAAAAATTGATTGCTACAAAATTTCTATGGGGCTTGGGGGAAATACCTAGCGATTATCCACGCTAACAAAATGTTCGGAAGTCTTCTTAATCTTTGCCGATGTAGAAGATACCATATTATAGGTTTCTACAATGGCGACTTCTGCCAAATTATTTCGAGGTGGGAGGGGAAAAGTACCCATTAAGGCAGGGTATTTTAGGAGGCCTACTCCAACATTTTGAAGTGATTGAGAGCTCCCATGGATCATTGGAATGCTTCCCGTAGCTTGTGTACTATTGGGGAAAAATATTAGTTGGTCAACGATTGTAATTTCACCTTGGAATGGAAATGCAATATTTCAAAAATATGTTGACACAATAGTAGCCATGGCATAAATCCAGGGCCTTCCCAGTAAGACATTGTAATTGAGGTTTCCATCGATAACTTCCACTTCAATTTCTATTGTCCTGGCCCCTAGTTCAACTTGCAAGTTACTTAATATCCCATATGGCGTGTATGTTCTTCAATCGAACACTTTTAATGTCCTTGATGATATTGACAAGGGTGGTGAGCCTAAAGTTTTCCAGCAACTCATCGATATAATACAGGTAGATGCCCCCTCATCAATGATTGACCTATGAACAGTTTTGTTGAGGGCTTTTACCTCTATAAGGAAAGTGAGCTGTGCTGGTAACTGAGGTTCATATCCTTTGTGGTTAAAGGCAACATGGTTGGAATCCATTGGGTGAATCCCACTTATTGCTGATAATAAAGCTTGCTTTTGGGAGGGGTAATTCTCTAGTACTTCAATTGTTGACATAGCAGATGGTGATTGAGCCAGATCTTCCACTATATTATAATTTTTTGCTGCTCAAGCAGGAGGATTAAATGTCGATTTATGCGCTACTCACTTTGGTGGCTTTATTTTTATTTCAGGAATGGTGGGTGGCATAACTTCTGACGAAGTTGTTGTTGAACTACTAGGTTGATCTGTAGCCTTGTTGTTCGACATCTGTGGGTTCCCATAATATTTATTGCTCGCCGATATCAAAGCATCATTTTGTTGTTTCGATACAAATAACATAAGCACTTGGGATGGGGAAGCATGATCGATAACAACCAGATTGGTTTTTGGGTTTGGAAACAAATCAATCAATACCACCGAGGTACTTGAAGTCTTAAAAAACTTCATGACCTCAACTCGATGTGGACAATCTCTCGTATAATGGTCCTCATCACATATGAAGCATGACTGATTAGGTTTCTTTCGCCCAGTAGGGTTTCTAGAAGAATTCTTAGGAGTCAAATCTTCCTATTTCTTCTTTTTGTTTTTCCCTCTCTTCTTGTCCCCTGGTTGCTTCGATTCTTCGCCTTTGTCTAATGACACGGCATTAACCTTCGAGGCAAGAAGTTTGTCATTCACTTTTTTACTAGAAACTACAAGGGCTTTACCAAATGAATCCTTTGTGGTTTGCGTACTTGAAGTGCCAATCACACCATCGCCTGCATGAGAGTCTCTATTTAATTTAGGAGGACAAGGAACAAAAAATGCTGGTCTAGGGGCATCATGGATTTTGTCATAGAGCGTGCTAGACTGAGTATATATCAAGTCTAGATATTGTGCACGAGCAATAACTTGCTCTTCAATGACAACTCCTCCTTTTGCCACATCTTCTATAAAAGACGGTAATAATGACTTAATAAACCACTCAGCTAGAATATGATCAGGAACATAGGTCTTTACCATTCGACGATGACGTTGCTACTCATGAATACGATTAGATATATGAGTGGTTGTTGTCCATTTAAAATTGGTAAGGAGTTCTATTCTCGTTTCATACCTTATGGGTAACTGAAAGTGGGTTAAAAAGGTAGTGGCAAGGGCACTAAAGTTGTCAAACGAAGCTCTAGGAAATTTAATGTAACATTTTGCTACCGGAATAGTTAACGTTTGTTGAAAAAGGTGAATCCTAATTGAATCATCATTGAGGGTATTAGACGAACACCACAAATGAAAGGTCATTACATGATTTGATGGATCTTCACCTAAATTTCCATTGAATTTAGGAATATCTGAGGGAAGTTTATGAGGAATCGCTGACCACCATGGGGCGTAAGCAATTGGATCATTAATTAATTCGTTCAAATTTGGTAATTCTAGAGTTGCTACAAAGGGAAACTGTTGATTCAGGTTTGGCAAAGCATACCTAGGATAAGATGGGATCGCTTGAGCAGTGGGTCTTGCATACCAACATAATGTATCTGATGCTGATAACTTTGATAAGGTTGATGGGCATGACCATTATAGTATGGTTGTTGATGACTGTTTTGAAAATACGGTTGCCCATTACCTACAAAGCTTTGTTGCTCAGGTCCTCGGTAAGCTTGTTGGAATTTTGGTTGTTGATATTGTACCTACCACGGTTGTTTGACCATTTTCTACTGTTCAATACTCGATGTTTGATGAAGATGAGGGGTGATAGTACACATTTGAGCTTGAGTCATTCCAATTAAGGTTTCACTAATCTGAGGTTGTGATTGAGCTGCAGACACAAGAGGCTATTGTCTTACGACTTGAGAAACTTGAGTTTGACATACAACATGCAGTGCTTGTACTTACGACACAGTCACAATAACAGGTGTAGTGGGAATGTTTGACATAGGTTGTCTTGGTTGCATTGAATATACAACCCTTTGTTGTGAGGTAGTATTGTTACCCAACCACTGGATGCAATTCCAGTTTGACCATAATTTTGTTGTGAACTCTCATATGATTGTTCTCCCAGAGGGAACAATGAAAAGGCATACTGCCCCCCATATGGCGGCAATCCAGTGTTCAAAGGATAAATTGGTCTTTGGAGACTGGACTGCCCAAATTGATACTAAAGTGAAGGATCAATCTGCTGAGTTTCTCAATAATAAATTCCAGACAAGATTCTGAATGAACAAATAGGAATATACCATGTTATCAAAACAGTCCTTGGGTGGACTCCATCTAGCGGTTGAGAACTAGTTGGGACAAATGGTATAACATTGAACATTGTTCGAGTAACAGCAGGAGGCTACACTACTGTTGTATCAGATGACACAGTCCTAGATGTTCATAGTTGTTCAAACATATTTAGTCTATCCAAAAGATTTCTTAGCAATTCAAAAGGAACTTGCGATGAAGGATGTTCAAAAAACTAACTTCTGTAGCAGAAGGATATAGGTGCATCCCAGTTCAAAAATGCAATGGGGTACTAGATGGAAGATCCTCTACAATCCCTTCTATAGCAATCAGTCCAGGTGGAAGAGGTAGACCATCAGGTTGGTAAAATATTTTTGGATCTGAAGAAGGTATAGCTTCTGTAGTAACAGAAACAGGAGGGGTGACACCTTCTAAATCAGCCCTAGATGGAGTTGATTCATGGATAGAAGTGTTTACCATTACACCAAGATCAGTTCTAGTGTCCTCTTGTAACTATGGAACTTCTTCTGTAAAGGCAGGGGTGCCAAAATTAATTGGAGTAACTGGAGTCTCTGATGATGTTGAAACATAGGTTTCAAATAGATCAGGAGAATTCGACCCAGTTAAGAGAGATCTTTTTTCCCAGAATGGTTTTGTTTCTAGAGTCAAAGATGGTTGACTCACTAGTCTTTGTGAATGACAAGGTTTTTATTGAATTTCTTCCATGATTGTGGATTACTTGATCAACTCAAAATTTAAAAGGGGAAAATGTTATTCCAAATTAAATAAATTTTAGGACACTTTGACACAACTTGCTTTTTCAATTTTTAAGAGTTGAGAAAAAGCTAAAGGTGAAAAGGAATGAAAGTGACTACTTTGGAAATCTAGACAGAGGGATTACCAATCTAATTGCAAAATTGCAATATCCACCTTGGTGGTAAATTAAAGAGAAATTACCTAGGACTTTACGTACGATAGTCAATCTTCCCAAATGTTGTGTTCAGTGCATTGCAATCGATAGGGTGGTAGACATGGCTTCCTAAGGATAAAGGATATTAGCCTATTGTGGTCTCCCAATATATTCTCGACAGTATGGAGAGTACACGTCCATACTGGCACTTGTCATATCAAAGAGGAGGAATCACCCAAACCTCGATGAAAATGATAGTTACCAGGTTTTACGATGCCAGAACACGTCTCTAACCTAGACTTCTATAGGTTGTGCGTTAGGTTCCAAAGTATTTTTATGTTCATTGAGGTTTATTTTAGAGTTGATCTTTATTAGAAGGTTTTGCTTCAAGGTTCTCCGCGTGATGTAGATGTAAAATTCCTAAATATGCAATCTAAAATGATAAACAGTGGTTATGTTCTTTTAGCAATGAAAATCCTAGCTACAAAGGAAAGAAGATTATGATTTTTCTTTCAGCAGAGGGCATAGAGCACACACTAAATGCACTTTCCTAAATCAAATTTTGCATGCAATCAAAATGCAAATGAACATGCATGTATTTGTTTTACACTTCCTTAATGTGTGAATGCCAAAAAGGAAAGCTAAGTACAGATCAAAACTATTTTCTTTCAAAGAGACATTTCTAACAATTTCTTTTCAAAACAAAAGGAAGACTAAGGCGATGCTTTTCGATTCCAAATTGAAAACTGCAAAACAATGCTTCAAATACTAATAACTCAAATCCAGTACAATGACAAAAGTAAAATCAATTTTCTAGAAGAGGAAGAGTTCACGACACTCTTCTTTTGATTAAAAATGACAATTACGACACTTGCATCAAAAAACGACAGTTCAATTAAGCTAATTTCGACAAAGGAAGACTGTAAATGATTCAAAAATACACAAAAAATTTACAATTATTAACTAATGGAGGCTGAAATATGAGAAGGAAGAAGGTTCCAGCAAGAAGACACTGATCATGAACAACAAAACTACTAAATAGAGCCGAAAACAAGGAGAAAAACCAACTCTCGGAGAGAAAAATAGTATCACTCAATCATCGAACCTGCAACACAGGGAAACAGGGATGCATCTCATGTGAAACACATGAGAGGTATGACACATCCAACTTGCACAGTTACAGACAGTGTGATGGACGAGGGAGCAAAATTGAGCTTGGTTTTTGCTCAAAATTTGCAGCTAAGTTCAGTGATTTAGGCTGAGCAATGATGGATAGTGAAAACAAAGCATAGGGGTATGATCTTATGAGGTTAATGAGCAACCACTAGGGCACTTAGGATGTTTTCAAGTCAGATGTTCAGTTCATAAACCAACCCGGAGATTGACTCAAGCATTGTTGATCTACTTTGTAGTTACATAGCAAAAGCAGTTCGAAGGCTAGCTAGCTTAACTTCAGGCTCCGTCCATAGTTTATAAAGCAAAAAATAGTAACAAACAGACAAACTAATCGTTCCCCAGTGGAGTCGACATTTTGTTTCTGGGAAAACTAGTGTCTTTTCGATTTGCTAATCCCACTAAGACATGTAGATATCTTAGAAACAAACAATTCAAAGCAACTTGTGTTTTCCTTTATGTATGATAGATAAGAGAGAAGCAGAGAGCATCAACCTTAATCTTTCACTTGGCTCATTGCTTGTTTCCTCTCTACTTTGATAGAGCCTTTCACTCCTTTGTCACTTATCCTGCTTCAAAGAACACCTATAGAGGCAAAGCAATAGAACACCATCAAAGCATAGAGATCTATAATATCATAAACAATGTAGAATCAGAAGTACATTAACCATACAATTGCATACACAAATACAAGATTCACAAGTACACAAGCATATGGAGGAAAACTCAAATAACTTTATTGATAATAGAAGTAGAAGAGAGGATTACAACCCACCTGTCTGATTCAGCATCATCCTCCCAGCATGAAAGCCCTCTTTACCTCATGAGAAGCAAGATCATCCAACAATGCAATGTCTCAAAGAGAAACCAACAACACTTTCTTAAAAATTACAAAATTCCAGCCTCTAGTTCTCTCAGCTGAGGGATCCATATATAGATATTTGCAGAGGGGTGAGTCAGCTTCTGAGATTTTGATTATTGTCATTTCAATGATAGTTGTTCGTTCCACTTGGAGATTTCATGATCTCTTACTCATCCCTGAGCAAATTCAGAGAGGCAAGTGTCATATGAGAAGTTTCTAGAAGATTTTCTGGGTTTCCACTTAGCAAACTGTCTCGACCATTTGTCTACTCTTACCCATCACACCCTACAGAAGGCTCTTTCAGTATGCATCACACCTGGCTAGTGTAACAGCCAGTATGCATCACACCCTTAGCACTGAGTAGTCTGTATGGTCCAATTTTGACCAGTTCTGAGTGGGTTTTCATGGAGAACTTCTGGGAAATGATGTAGTTAGTTGACCATGATTCTTTAGGGTTTGAAACAACGCTTTTAGGGGTTTAAGAGCCCTTGGTTTATCGACATATGTGATTGGGGTTGCAGTGCCCAAATATTTCTATAACAATACCTCACGAATATTGTGGAATTAAAGGGAAGCTCATGTGTTCTATTTACTCTAGAGTGTGTTGTATAACACCTTCTAAATGCATTGGCAGTGAAATCCAGCATGGTTACCCATTTCCTTCATATACATAGCAGAAAACACATATAGTCAAAGCACCTGCAACTCTCCAACCAAAAATATTAGCCATGGGGATATATTTGGAGCTCTCATCTTCGTGTTAGAAGATGTTGAAATTTAAGATCTTGCCATAAAAAAAAAAATGACTTAAGTTTAAAGCCAATTAAATAATAAATAAATAAGATACTCATCTTGCATATCGATCACATTCAATTTTTTGTTGTCTTTCATCGTGACTTCTTCCAATTGACAATTGGTTGTAACAGGGGTAGGTCTGCAAATAGACTTGAAGATCATGGGGGGAATTTTTGAATTACCCATTACATTTTTACTAATGAAGGTGTTCCCTACCAATACCAAATTCATTCCCTAATCTGTTATTTGTAGGGTGCACATGCAATGGTAATAGTGCAACTGGTAATTCCATCATTGGGTGCATCTCCTGCAAGTCTCTTTCCAATACTTGTACCTATTACAGATACTTATCAATTGGAATAAATCATGATGAAAGAGGGCAGAAAATTGAACGCGATCAATAATCGAGGTGAGTATCTTATTTATTTGTCATTTAATGTGCTTTGCCTCAAGGTCGATCTAACTTTTGTATTTATAAGAGATCTTCGGATTATTTTTTCTCTAGCTTTTGAGAGGTTTTCATGGTTGAAACTTTTCCTACCTTGGGGATTCCAGAATTCCTCTATTGCTTTGGATTTCAGATGAACATTTAGGCAATGGGAAAAATAAATAGGAAAATTTCTATGACTTGTGAATTTTTTGGAAGTGGAGAATGCAAGTTTTTTTTCTCATCATATTTTATCTTTAAAGTTGTTGATGGTGAGTTCTAGACTTGTTGAAGGCTGAAACTCAGTGTTATTGTGGAAGAGCTCAGGTCTAGTTAGAAGGCCAAGTATTTGGTCTTTTGAAAGCCTACTTCAAGTTCGTTTTGTGGCCCAACTTTTGGTGTGATTTTTGAGGTGGTTGAGTTTTATTAGAGAACTATTCTAATGATCTTTGGGGGCTTAATGTAGTTCAATTATGGTCATAGGGCCAAGCATTTACTGTTTTGAAAGAATATAATTTCTTTTTAAAAATATTTAAAACAATATCGATGATTAAAATAATTTAATAATTATAAATGAAATAAATCAATCAAATTTCTGGAGATTTCAATCCTTCTTCTAAACATTATAATAAAAACATTATCATCTAACCAATATATCATTTTAATGAATTAAGGAAAATAAAATTTTGATAACCAATAGAAGAAAATACAAAAATTATCAAATCTAATTAATACTAAAGTTAAATAATATGTATTCTTTTAAAAAGTCAACATTCTACTTATTAGCACAAAAATATTTACATCATTTACCAGCATGGCACAATTTTCCTTATACTAGAAGAACACTAAACAACATTACATTTTCTCATTGTAAGATTATATATTGGGTTTTCCTTTTGCCTATGTCTACCCAATCTCACTCATGATCCTGCTAAGATTATACAATGATTTCCTTTCCTTGAGATGTCACCGCTACCTCATGCTCCAACATATTCGTTGGCTCTTTATCATGATAATAATGGTAATATTTGTGGGTGATTTTCTGACCACTAATTTGTGGTCCCAAAATACTGGCTAATTCATGCAAAAAGTTGGCGAATGTGATATATTTATCTCGAGCTCTTTGGAATGTCTCATCATGGGGGTGTGTAGATTTTGTATGAATGAATCCTTCATTGGGTGAATTTTGGTTTTGTGGTTGTTAAATTTTCATAAGATGACATTGTTCTTTGTTATTATAGTTGAATTTCATCATTAATACATTAATTTCCTCCCATTTCATCATTACAATATTCAGATCTATGCCATTATACATCAACATATGCAATTACATAGGAAGAAAGAACATCACCATCATCATCAATGCAGTGGAATATAAAAGGGACAGTAGAAGAAAGAATGCACACACATAGAGACATTAGGATTGGTTTGAGACCGAAGCAAAACCCACTATGGGGAAAACCCTTGTAAACATTCTTCTTCTTAGATCATCATCAAATGATGCAACAAAAGAGAGTACAATGATCCATAACTTTATCGATGCAGGAAAACAATAATGATATCTATAAAATAGATCTAATCATGGTAGGAATCAGAACCCTCATACTTATCATTGTAATGTGTTTTCACAAACTAATATCAACTACTGTATACTATTGTAACTCTGACAAACACTGCTGAATAATATGATCATTGTCAATGATCCCAATACATATGTTTGCAGGGGAAATTAACAAATTAGATCTTTAGATCTATATAACAATAAAGAGAAACCCAACTCTACATGATCACTGAAGCTAGATAATGCCAAGATCTCAAAACCCTAGATCTGAATTGGTTTACTCTCATCAACACTCTTTGTGAGCGACCAAAACTTCTCGGTCACTTTCACAAATATAGTATGCAAGCAACTATGACTATAGAGTCACTCTCAGACGGTCTCTATGCGTCCGAATCTCACACTAAAATGAAAAGACCCAAAGTCACTCCCTAGTCGACATGTGTGAGTGACCGATAAATTAAAGTCGCACCATTGTTGAGTTCTGCGATTGACCAAGATGACAAGGTTGCTCCCATGGCTAATTGGTGTGAGCGACTGGGGACTAGAACCTTTTGATATTCCTCTCAACCCAGAGTCACTCCCATAAGACAAAAGACAAAAGAGAAGATAAGATGTGTCCAAATGATCTTGAGTTATCTTCTATTTATAGGATTTCCTAAGGGGTCACTTGGGGTTAAGACTGACCCAAGCATTTACTCATGTGGTTAGGGCCGACACATTCCATAATACATGTATGAATAAAATAATTCATAACTCAACTTCTGCTTAACCAAATTGGGTGATCTTTAGGTGGATTTTGGTCCTCTCAAAAGAGGAATATATTTAAATCATTATCTTGGTCATTTGAGCTATATAAGGTGTAATTTTACCACAATTGTAAAAATTAACACTTACTTTCAACTAGGGAGAATTCCACCTACCAATATCTATCCATTAAACAATATGTTATTCTGGAATATTTGAATGTCATCACGAATAGTCACGGATCATATTTGTCATGTAT
Organism: Pinus taeda; assembly: GCA_000404065.3. Taxonomy (NCBI): domain Eukaryota; kingdom Viridiplantae; phylum Streptophyta; class Pinopsida; order Pinales; family Pinaceae; genus Pinus; species Pinus taeda. The sequence continues at coordinate 61,937 of APFE030854911.1, read as the reverse complement.
TTATAGTGCCATTTCCATCTGAAGCGTATCATCATCACAAATCATCATTGTACATCTCGATCTATCCTTTGTGTAATCCTGCTTATCTCTTAATTGTTCCTACTTGTATGGTGAACATACTCGGATCTAGAAGAAGAAGAATTTGTTACCAGAGGGCAGCTAAAGCTACCACCCTCTATTGACCAGGATGCTATTTGGAATGTATGATGGTGGGCTACTACCTATAATATCATCATCAATCATCATCAAAGAGCATATCATTAGGGAGCACATGTCAACCTGGAATCACATCAGGGAGAAAATGCTTCCACCCATAATCAGAAATAGGATAACTCATTACAAAGGTGAGTAAACGCTCGACCCTGGATTACAAAGGGGAGTACACTCTCAACCCTGTAATTTCATCGGGTAGCTTTACACTCAACCTAGAATTTCATCGGGAACCATTACTCTCAACCCAAAATCCTATTGCCTATTGAGCTTCCCATCAATGACCCTAAATAGCCATGTGGTAGAACACCTGCATCATAATCACCTTGGGTTGTATTCCCTAAGGACACCCTCAACTCGTTGGCCAGACAAGGAGTAACATTCCGAGCAAGCCCTACCTAATATGATGCCAACTGGGGTATACTTTGCAAAGACTAGACAAGGGAGTAAAGCACTCAACCCTATGGGTAATAAATAGGGGAGTAACCTATTTTACATATTTCCCTCAACCCATGAGCCTGTATCCCTCAATTCCTCATCCTAGGAGCTTAAACAAGGGATGCTCTCCTATTGCCCCTCATCCACAGTGGATGCTCTCTGAAAATCAAGATCGCTTTGAGAGAATATCTGTAATATGTTTGTCTCAATAGCAGTTGGTTCCTGTTTATACAGAACATTAAATCAAATATCATGTCATATTCATATATAATCACATAAGTCACAAAATAATACCATAATAATCCTTCCTCTCAAGGAGGTGCCAACCATAAGCCTGAGCTTGTTCGAACAGCTACAATGTCTCAGTATATGAGAGTATCTCGTTCCGAACTATAAATATGAGACTTTCCTCTAATCAGATCATCACAATGTATCCATGGTATCCATATCATATGCAGATCATGCTCAGACAGCTCTCTAAGGAGATTTTGTATGTTGCCTCATAGCTAGCCATGCTAGCAACATCATTATCGACCTCGGTGATACTATGGACCTCTCATCTAAGAAATCATGACAGATCATATACTAAAGTGACATCCAAATGTGCTTATCAACAATAATCTCAAATATGAGCAATACATCTTTGCAAACACAAATCATAGGAGAAATATCTCATTCTCAAAACTTGAACACCTCATGCAAATATTTTAAATCATGCTCGGTGGAAGCTTTATGAAGCAACTCACTCATAAATTCATTAAGGTTCTATGAAAATAATACATATATAGATGGATGTTCAAAACAAAACATCAATGCTTAAAACAACTGTTGGATGCCATGTCAAGTTCAACAACATGTTGAACTGTAAATCAAAGTATCCAAGGATTTTCATTTTCATTATTCAAAAACATTTTCCATTAGCTTTGCAATGTGGAACTGCTTTCCCAATTTCCAGAAATTGAAGCATCATGCCATGATACATCATTTCAAGCTTCATAAGTCATCTCCCTCTGATTTAGATCATCAAAGTCTCATCACCTGTCACAAGTAGATCATTAGGATATAAAACGAAAACCATAATCAATATCAAAGTCATACCTTGGAACTCATCATCCCGAGTTCATTAGAAAATTGTCAAATCTAGACATATCTAGATAGAAATATTCTAAGAATAATGCCTTGCTAAGCCAACATACACATCAACAACAAAGTCCACTCGCCAGAGTTTGGAATCGAGCTCATGACCATTATCAAAGTCATCATTATTATAGTATTAATAATTTCAACTAGGAGACAGGTGGAGCTCATATCAAATCATGGCTTCATCATGCCAACAAATCATGCATTATCAATTCGAACTTGATTAAGTCATACTCACTAGGTGCAAATGCATAAATCAAGGATGATTCATGCAGGTTCCATTTCTCATGACAAATCACAACTATCATTACATCAACCATTTTTCTGAGAACAAGGAGGGAAATCTAGAGATACACACATAAGTCATCATGCCCACATAGTATTGATATCAAGGAAAATAAAAATTCATCAAATCAGATCACTAGAAACCAGGTCAAGTCCAAATTGCTATTGTAAAGATATCTATAGTCAAAGCACATTTCAATCATCAATTCAAAGTTATTTTCAAGCATCATGACAAAAGAGTTTTCATATATACCCGTAATGCCAAATCATGTCAACCTTTAATAGCACAAACATAGTGAAATATTGATATGTATGTCCCAATCACCTGCAAACACAAGTTAAATCTTCATGTTCATGTTATGGAAAACATTCAATATTTTATTCCTAGGAGATATTGTTGTTATCTGCAATACATCTGTGGTACTGATATCTTCCAGGCGACCATCAAATTTCATGCACAATACTTCGTTATATGATCAACGATTTAACTTAACAACTTCATAAATTAGTTAATAGTGGCAGAATATGTTAGGAAAAAAACCTCTGGTTCCTCTCTTCAAGCTACAATGGAAGTGACTTTAGCTCCCTAGATGTTGTCTAGGCCTTAGCATGAGTGTGTCCAGGGATGAGATCTCCTATATTGGTGACTGTGACCAAAGAAGAAACCCTAATTTCTATGCGGGCTTCAGATCTAAGACTATTGCAGATAAATACTATCACATGTACATAAATCATACTTCATAAAAATAGTAATAAGGGTCGGAATCTTGAGAAGCGATTCTCCCTCTGACTGGGGATCTGCATCATTCATCTCCATTCATGTAAGTAACATGTCTCTAGTAGATTCATGCAACATTAGATCTATTATATCATAAACATAAGGCTATCAGCATCATGACATCAACCTTTCATCAAAGGCTTAGAATCAAAGTAGTAGATAGATCTCAAAGATTATGACTGCAATAGAAATTTCTATCAAGTCACTCCATCAAGTCACTGCATCTAGTTTAACCATATGCCATCAAGACAAGACCACAAGTAGTAAGAGATATGGAATATAAATCTTACACTTATACCTCTAACATACACTTCATGACCAATGAGATCAGATTAGGTCATTCAATAAAGCTTTATCAGAACAAAAAGAGTGTCAATCACTCTTTCCATATGCTTTCATCATGCGTGTCACAAGCATTATTAGTAGACGCATGTATAGGATTCAATGAACTATCCTTCTATATTAAATCCATCATGACAAGTACCAATAGTATCATTTTCTAGAACCAAGGTGCTAGCCTTATTTATAGGATCAAGATATCCAATAGATAGAATATAGATGTTAGCCAATCATCAAGTGTAACATTAGCTAACCTCATCGAACTGAAGAAGGTCAAAATGTTCAACTCCATGTTCATATTTTCATCATAGGAAACATAGATCCAAGTCACTTTCATATGCATGTATGAGTTATTAAAGGAGGAGGTATTCTCGTCATACATTTTCATCTCCTTCTAGGCCTGTATCTCAAAATGATTCTCAAAAAGGATCTACCCATCACATCTCATCAAGGAGGTTAGAAGCATCCATATAATCAAATAGGAAGTACAAGAAATAAACATAATCATCAAATCCATAAGTCTATTAAGTAAAAAGCACCATAAGTCAAGAAATACGTATCTTCAATGAGAGGTGATCCTCTCCCTCTTGACCCAATCTTCAAGAGCCACAAACTTCTATTGTCTATAATGTTGCCTTCAAGTATCCAACAATTTCTGTTATGGATTATCCCATCTAGGACATCATAGAATATCCCACAGGTGCTTGAGCCTCAAGTCTTTTCGATAAGCCAGTGTTTTCTTCAACACTAATCTCATAGAATTCATTAAACCCTAACAATCCAAACTCTTAAGGTTTTACTCAAACCCTAGAATTCTTTTAGGTCTCCACCATCCTCTTCTTGCTTCCAACAATGGTGTCATCATGAGAGTGATCTCCATGGCTTTTCTTCAGCCAAACTCTGATACCATGTTAAATTTTCTTAAGGCGCCATTGTTCTTTTCTATGATAATTGCATTTCATCATTAATATATTAAGTTCACCCCATTTGTTCATTACATTATTCATATCTACACCATTATGCATCAACATATGCAATTACATAGGAAGAAACAACATCACCACCCTCATCAATCTAGTGGAATATAAGAGGGACAATAAAAGAAATAATACACACACATAGAGACACTAGGATTGGTTCAAGACATGGGAAAAACCCACTATGGGGAAAACCTTTCCAAATCTTCTTCCTCTTAGATCGTCATCAAATGATGCAGAAAAAGAGAGTACAATGATCCATAACTTTATATATGCACTAAAATAATAATGATATCCATAAAATATATCTAATCATGATAGGAATCACAACCCTAATACCGATGGTTGTAATTTTCTATCACAAACTAATGTCAAATGTTTTCACTATGCCAAACACTGTTGAGTGCTGCTATCACTGTCATTGAGCCCAATACATAAGTTTGTAGCGGAAACTAGAAAATAAGTTCTATAGATCTGTATAATATTATAGAGAAACCCAAATCTACCATATCACTAATGCCAACTAATGCCAAGATGTAAAAACCCTAGATCTAAACTAGTTCATCCTCATCAACACTGTGTGTGAGTGAGTCAAATTTCTTGATCACTTTCATGAATATAGTATGTGAGTGACTCTGACTCCATAGTCACTCTGAGCAAGTCTCTATGCATGTAACTGTGGCACTGAATTGCAATGACCCGAAGCCGCTCCCTAACTGAGCTATGTGAGCAAATAACAAACTAAAGTCATACCCTTGCTGAGTTGTGAAAGCAACCAAGATGACAGGATGGGTCTAAGGGCTACCTTGTGCGAGCTACCAGGGACCAGAACCTTCTGATCTGTCTATGAACCTAGAGTCGCTCTCGTAGGCCTTTATGCTAGTTTCCAAGGTTCTATAGTCTATCTTGTAGGATTTTGTGTGAGTAATCAGGGATGAGAAGGCCCTGTTCTATGCCAGTGAGTGAGTTCCAAAAGACCCTAACCTAATGTGAACATTTTGTCTATGATTTTAGACCCTTGAGTGAACTCCTTCTGTCGAACCTATGCGAACCAATACAAAAGATAATAGAAGATGTGTCCAAATGTTATTGAGGTATCTTATATTTATAAGATTTCCTGGGGTTTCACTTGGGTTAAGACTGACCTAAGCAACTACTCATGTGGTTAGGGCTGACCCATTCCATAATACATGTATGAACATAATAATTCATAACTCAACTTCCTCTTAACCAAATTGGGTGATCTTTTGGTATATTTTGGTCCTCTCGAAAAAAGGAATCTAATAAAATCATAATATTGACCATTTGAGGTGTCTAAGGTGGAATTTTATCGCAGTTGCAAAAATTAATAGAGGTTTCTCTCACCCATGAGCTACAAAGGACTTAGAAGCTTTGGGTCCCTTCTGGTCTTGCCATCCATTGTTCTTCTTTTTTATATCTAGTTATAAAGGGTGATTTTTCACATAAGGATATGCATCTTGAAGGTAAGGTTGCTGACAATTTATGCGATGAAATGTTGTGTTCTCATAATCCACTGGTTGTTCATAAACCTTATCTCTCCTTTTGAGGAGGATATTTGCTAGGAGGCCTTTTCTAAGGTCCATTTCCACGCTATATGAAAAAAATTCATGATTCATTTTGCAATCCACTTAACTCGATTTTGATGAAATACCCGTGGATTGCCTATATCCTCCAAAACAGCTAGTGTGCCATATGGATGAGCAAGTTGGGAAGTCAAACCCATATTGGGGTTGCCAAATATGGCATTGAAGGAGGCTTAAATTCCAGGAACCAACGTTTAAAGGAAAGACTAGCATGGCCCCAAAAACATGGACGCTAGTCAGAAACCTTATGCTTGACTTCCCTCTTCTGAAGGCCACAACAAAAAATCCTTTCGAACAAAAAAGAATCTCTACATCCTGAGATTCAAAATGCCTAGGATTGTAAATGTCCTTAGAATATCTCGATGGGGCTAGGGAAGATTCACCCTCCCTTTGGATCCACCTTTAAATCTATAAACAATGTGAATCCCGACATCCTTGGAAATGTCGTAATCCCTCAGGGATTTTTTCTCCTCAAGATGGTGGGCTTCATGAATAAGTCAGAAGTATTGGTAAGAGATTTGCACCTTCTCTTGAACTCCCAATGCTAGATATGAAAGAAGATCTATGGTTGAGACATGCAAACCAAATGAACTCCTAGAAATTGGGTTTACCAAGATTAACAAAATTGTTAGATCTAGAATAGAAAATACATCACTAGCATTGAGCGTGCCTCGTCCTTATGCTGATATAGAGATCTAAGAATTTCTACTCATATTCGAGGGGAAAACTCACATACTTGAGATTGCATGGAGTAGCTTTGTCCCTTGAGGGTAGTTGGATCTATACTTCAAGCCCTTAATGGGGAGAGGAGTTAGCAAGGCTTCATTTCAATCAAAAGCTAGGGTTGCAAAGCTCATAGAAATGGTTCTCAAATCTTTAAAACTCCCCAATTATAATAATGTTTAAAGAATATGTATTTAATATCATATGATATTATAAAAAATTATACATATTATTAATTTTTGTAAACAAAAATAAAAATATGTTATTTTATATATAAAATTAATATTTAACTTTGAATTAGAAAAACTGAACTCATTATTTTTAAATGTTTAAAGAAAAAATATGTTATTGTTTTTATTCCATTTAAATTTGATAAGTGTTTTATTTTAAATAAAATAAGATATAATTTCAATAAAAACAAAAATAAATATATTTAATTAGTTTTATTTAAAAACATTGTAAAATATTTATAATATCACCAAATTCATTATTAGTATTACAACCTTAATATGAAAACAAATCTGAATCTTATTTTTATCTTTTTATTCTCTTTCCTAAATAATTAAACTATCACCTAAGCGAGTATGCACTTCATTGACACTTCGTTATGCACTTCATTGACACTTCGTTAACCCTATTGCTCTACTTTGATAATTATAATGGAATGAAGGATTTCATGAATATATACTACTAACAAATCAACAAAAATGAGAAAAATAAATAACGAAAACATTTGATATGAAAAATAAATAATATGGTTTAATTTATGAATGTAACAAAGTTAAAATATTTTTTATGGTAAAAAATAATAAATATTAAGAAAATATACATATATATAATATAATATATAAAATATTAAATATAATAATATATTAATATTGTTTAAACCTAAAATTAAATAAAATATTATTAATTTATATTAATAAAATTAGTATTTAATTTAAAATTAATTAAATTTAGAAAAACTAAAGTTATATTAATAAAACTTAATATTAAAATTTATAGATTTTTTTTTTATTCAGGTAATCAATAATAATAGCACACTCTCGGTATATATATTAATTTATTTTTAAATTATAATTATAATATATATTATATATATATATATATATTATATATTATATATAATATAATATTATATATATATATATATATATAGATAATATATAAAATTAATACATTAAAGTATGGTTGTTTAGTGTGATAATATAAATATAAATTGATATAAAATATAAATATTATAAAATATTTTTCTCAAAGAATATATATTAATTAATAATAATCATCAAACAATTTTATTTTTCATATTATATTATCAAAATAAAATAATATTATAAAAGGTAATTATATTTCATCAAAACAAAATAATAATTAAACTATAAAATAATTAAATTGTAATTTTCTTTGAATTACTATTAATTATATATATATGAATTAAACATGTATATATTTAGATAAACATATAGTATGATTATCAATCACGGAGATTCACTTACTTAACTATGGATATTATTAAAGTATAAGTAGGATTTATTATAATGACATGGGTCAACCCCATGTATTATCCATCTCAACTTTGGGTATGTGACTACTAGTAAAAAAATTCCAGAATATTCTATATAATTTAAGTTTCTACCATCCACTAAATAAATATTTATAATTAAATTAAAATTTTGAAAGCCCTATTACAAAATGAACTTGTATTTGAACTTAATTAATTTATAATATAATTTTCCTAAACTATTTCAGAAAATTTACTTGTTAAATTATAATATATCATCTTAAATTATATTTAGATTTAATTATTTATATTATAAGGGAAATTCTTATTTAGATTTTTTTTCTTATAGAAGGTAGACTTATAGGTTCCAAATAATAAATTGTAATATAAATCTTCTTAGCATTATGTTAGAGATTTTGATCCAAATGTTACTCTCTTTTATATAATATGTTATTTCTCCAAATCATATGTGATAGGATTTTTTTTTCCTAGTTGACCATCAAATGAATCCATGGATATAGGGACCATAGAATGTTCATGCTCCCAAGTTTTATCTAATAAAATAATATCACTTTTTCTCAAGTTTGAGCATAACATAGCACCTTTAAGCTTATGACAACTCCTAAAGAGGATCCATAAAGTTCGAAAGTTTTATTTATTACTCTATGTTTGGTCTCTATCCATAATAATAGTTTTCCATTTAGCTTCTTCTCTAGCTTCTTTAACTTTTGAACCTATCCCCTAATCTAGTTTTGTCGAGTGGGATGAGGTCCTCATTTATAAACATTTCTATGGATATTTAGTGAGTATGGAAAATTGATTGTAAGTAAAGACTTACCCTAACATGAATAGTTCTATCTTTATTCTCAAGAATTTTTCTCAACCTTCTTGCTTCTATGAGATAATTATTTCAATTTGCTACTTTTTTTAGTGATTATTTTACTATTTTAAAAGTGTCATCACCTTACTTCTCTTTTATACATTCAAGGTTCTCTTAATGCACTCATGAGCTAGCTCAATTAGCATCTTCATTTTATATTTGATGGATTCTATCTCTAATTTATATTGTTATTTAGTTTTTATTTTAACTCTTTAATCTCATTTATTAAGGTGTACTTTTCTTCGATAGTTAGTATTTTATTTTCTAACATTTTGAATTTGTTCTTAGTCATTACAATTAATTGTATATTATGTTCTAGGGTTATGTCGCTTAATCTCCCCTTGCTAGGTTGAGGTTTTGACATGTACAAAAAAGGAAGAAAGAAGAAAATAAATAGGAAATATTAAGCATTTGGGTTTATGAGTAATTTCAAGCATTCACCCTATTTAAAAAAATATATATACCATATAACATTTCAAGGATTTGCTACAAACTAAAATAAATCCATGGCCCAAAGATATTAGAAACATCCATTATATATATATATATATAATATATATATATATATAAATATATATATGAGGTAAACACTTCACACTTACCAGAATTTGAATGGGTGGTTTTTTAAGGTGTACTTTTCTTCAATGGTTAATATTTTATTTTCTAACATTTTGAATTTGTTCTTAGTCATTGTAATTAATTCTATATTATGTTCTAGGGTTATTTCACTTAATCTCCTGTTGCTAGGTTGAGGTTTTGACATGTATAAAAAAAGAAGAAAGAAGAAAATAAATAAGAAATATTAAGAATTTGGGTTTATGTGTAATTTCAAGCATTCACCCTAATTAAAAAAAATTATATCATATAGCATTTCAAGGATTTGCTACAAATTAAAATAAATGCATGGCCTAAGGATATTAGAAACATCCATTTTATATATGAGGTAAACACTTCACACTTACTAGAATTTGAATGGGTGATTTTTTTAGCATGGATTGTCTTAACATAACACTGCAATTCACTTTCAATCTAAAGCCTTATAAACATGTAATTATTTCAATTTATTTTAATTGAACATATCATTTTAAAATATAAATATTCTACTATTAATGATTATCCATTAATTTAATAGGTAAAATTTTTAATTATAGATTCTTTATGTAAAATAAACTTATATAATTTTAATTTAATTATAAATATTTATTATGCAATATTATAATTAATAATAGTAAAATTTATCAAAAATAATGTTATTTTTCTTTTATAATTAAATTGATTATTAAAAAAAGGTCTTCTGAAATAATTTTGTAAACAGAGGTTATAAATCATCCTCTCAAGACAAATCATTGTATCCAGAGAAAAAAAATATCCAATATATAGAATATCATGGAATAAGTGGTTTGACTTATGATGGATGGATACGATAGATATTTATCAGTCATAGCTACTTTAATTTTATTTCGAATAAACATTTTATTTTAAAATCACCACTTTTGTTTTCCGGATCCATATAATTAAATCAAGTTTTCTTTCTGGATCCGTATAATCAAATCGACTTAATAACTGTCAGTCATACCTACTTTAATTTTTATTTCGAATAAAGATTTTATTTTAAAATAATCTCTTTTGTTTTCCGGATCCACGTAATTAAATCAAGTTTCCTTTTGATGGAGAAACTCATATTCGAAACGATATGTTTAGTTTATGAATACCCGGTGTAATAAAATTTATTTAATGAGGCATGACTGAGACGTAAAGTCAGGGTTTGATGCATTTAGCGTTGGGCTTTTAGGTTTGCAACTTTGAACTAATTCAAAGCTAAAAGCAGTAAAAGAACGAATACGAAAGGTGGCGATCACAACTCGATCAATAACCACATAAAGCAAGAATAAATTAGAAAAAGGAAAGGCTTTATTTGTCCCAAACGCCAAACAGCCACAAACGTGGATGCACGCGATAAAGAGGAAGAGAGTGTCGTGGGGGTGCATAGCGCACGAATAACGTGGAATTAATGGGAAGCCCGTCTGTTCTATCGCGCCTTGGTGATGAATCGGCAGCGAAATCCAGCATGGCTACCCAATGTCCTACGTATAAATAGCGGAGAACACGGACAGTTAAAACATGATAATGCAATAAAGAAAATTTCTGTATTTTAATATATATATATATAGATATATAATTAATTAATTATAAATTTATAAATTTTATAATTTTATTAATGTAGAATATCATTTGAAGAATACGTGGTTTGACTTATCATGATGGACACGACGTATATTTATCAGCCATAGCTATTTCAATTTTATTTTGATTAAATATTTTATTTTAAAAGCATGTCTTTTGTTTTCACGATCCATATAATTAAATCAAGTTAATAACAGTATTTTGATTGAGAATATCGTATATTCAAAAATATATGTTTTGTTTTCATTATGAATAAAGGTGTAATAAATTTAATTTAATTAGCCATGAGTGACACCGAAGGTCCGAGTTTGACGTATGTAGGGTTAGGGTTTCACAAGAATATATTAAAAAAAGGAAGGCATGTATTTGTCGAAATTGCGAGCTTCGAGACATCAAAGGCCAGTTGACCACAAAATGTGCATATGCGCGATAAAAAGGAAGGGAGTGTAGTGCGGTGCTCATAAGACACTAATAAAGTGGACTTAAAAGGGAAGCCTTATCACAAACGTAAAGTGAACACTGAACAAGTTGAACTTTACATTGTCAAAAAAGTGTACATCGAGATGAAGTTTCTCGATTTTGGTTGTGCCTGGCTTCTTCATGACCCTATTTGAAGTTTCCAATTTTCGAGAAGATTTACACTTAATAAAGTTAATGCCGATGGTGGTTGCAATTAATATTTTTCCAATATTTTCTCTTAATTCCAACTATAAGATAAACACACAAAATACCTTATACCACAATATATAAGACATATATACTTTTTACTGACATGCGTGCTTGTCTAAGTCTCAGTTAGGCTTACAATGCAATAGGATTTTCTACAACACACAATTTGATAAAATATCTTTCATTTTTGCTTTCTTGCTAAAGGGTCCATACTTGTTCATTTGATGATGCAATTTCATCTTCACCTTTCTTTCCATAAGATAGTGACGAAATTTATCCTTTCTTGATTGTGGGTTAACATTCTTTGTATTCGATATTGCTGCAGGTTTTTGGGACTTATCATTGTCCTTAATGCTTGCAATTGCTTCTTTTATAGCTTCTTCTTGGTTGTCAATATCTGCACACCTAAAAGCAATGTTAGATTGATAAACATAAATATTTTCATCATGCTCTTTTAAGAGATCTTAGCTTCCTTCATCTTTCTTTGCTAACATAGTTGGTTGATTCATGTCTTCAACCTCTTTATTCAACTTTGTTGCTCCAAACATGTTGTCTTGCATTTGATTTGTATATAGAGGTAAACAACTATTCTCACCAAACAACAACTCATCAATAAGATGTTTTTCTTGCATGACATTGAACCACTCTTCATTAGACACATAATTATCATCAAATTTCATTTCATACGTCTCCTCCTCATAGGGAGTTCCTCACTATCATGTGTTACACTATTGTCAACTACAGACATACTTTAAGTCTTGATCACAATTATGATGCTTTCAACACAATCACCATTTTGAACAACACCACTTTCATCATCTTCAACTTTCTCACTCCCCTCCATATTGTACTTCATTTCAAGAACATCCCAAAATATTTTTGCATTATGTATTTCACCATATTCATGCAAAATACTAGACAAAATGTTTTCATCTAGATCTCATATACTGAGAGATAATGCTACTACACTTCTACACTTATTATAATTCATCAAAGTTTCTTGGACAAATTTCCATAAATCTACTAAACGAAGCAATACTTCCATTTTAATTGCCCAAAGCTTAAAAAATCTACCTAAGAAAATTAGCAAAGTTGGCATTAATCGCTTCAATATTGCATCAATGTCTGCAAATTCTTCATGTTGATTCATATCTTCATTAGGCATAAATTCAATAACTGGAAACATTTCAAATCCTTCTGCAGTTTCTACCATTTCATGGTTTCTCCTCAAATATTTCAATTTTATCCGTGATTGTTTGAGTCTCCTTTGCTGACCCATCACTCCATTACAGAACCAAATTTGCAACAAGCAATGAAGTCTAGCTCCTCAACCAACTTCAATTCATACCAAACACAACGTCCTAAAAAATAATTGGCATCAAACACTCATACTGTGCAAAGGTAAACCCTATATACCTTTGTCACCATAATAACAAACAACAAACTCAGGTTGACAACACAGGGCAAGTAGCCTAAACAACAATCATACTTTCATATTCTCACTTCAAACCATGATGCATTCAAATTTAAACAAATCCATTATTATTCTTTTTAACATAAATATTTCCTGTATATCAAAAAACCCTTTTTTTTACTAAACCTACTTAAAAGTATTCCACTCAAAAAAATATTTTGAGGCAAGGTGTTTTCACAACGTTAATGACATCATGTAAATGTGTTCAATTATTTCCTTTATTTGAATCAACCTTTTTTCCGTTAAACAGAAAACACAACACAACAAAACTTTTTGACTTTAGAACCAAACATGTAATGAACTTGGCTCCTTTAACATTCACGCACACAACATTTCTGAACAAATTTGGCTTTAGAACCAAACACGAAATGAGCGTAGCTCCTTTAAGATTCATGTCACTGCACTTCTCACTTTCAAACAACACTTGTGAACAACATTTTCCAACAGAATCCACCTTCAAGCTTGTCGCTTATCTAGTGTTCACATAGGCTCTACTTTTGTAGGGCTCACATATCTCAGGAAAATATTTCTGACAGATGGTGTCTCACAAAGCCAGCAGCGACAACAACACCTACAACGTTTTCTACAAAGAATCACCTCCACGCAGCGCTCACACTCTCTTAGCATCCATGTCCTTTCTCGAAGCTTGACTTCCTACAACGACACCAGTGTAGATCCCTCCGCAAGTGTTGGAAAAACAAAAACCAAACAGACAATGGGTTTACCTTCTACGGTGGTCTAAAATGTACAACACAGTGCTCCTTACAGTGGCTCGAATGCCTCAATTGCAGACCAAAGACATGATTATGCACTTGAAAAATAACGCATCAACCAAACAAACCAATTTTCAAATCTTAGGCAAGCTTCATGCTGCTCTCTACTACTCGACCTCCACTTTACGTAGAGCGTCATAGCTCCACAACACTGCAACCCTCAACATCCTCCAAAAAACGTTTACACAAAGATCAAGCCTCGAGCTTACTAAACCAAACCCACGCTCTTGCACAAGCTTTTAGCTCCTTTACACCCTCGGCCTCGAGACTAGACAATTTCGGGATTGTCTCCTACATGGCTATACTTTGCTCCACGCAGCTCCACAAGGCCTTGAACCTCCAATGCACTTCAGCCAAACACAACTCTTCAAGCCACAGCAATGCACCCCTCACCCTAAGCTATGACTCCTCACAACTCACCTCTGCTCTGATACCATATCATAGAATGTAAAATGAACACTGAACAAGTTGAATTTTACATTTCCAAACATTATTTTTTATACATTGAGATGAAGTTTCTCGATTTTGATTTTCGGTGGCTTATTCAGGACGGTACATGAAGTCTCTAGAAAACTTGAGACAACCTCGTGAACTCTCCAGAAGACTTGACACCTAACACAGTTAATATAGTGGTTGGAATTAATGTTTTTCCAACAAGCCCCTCTATTCTATGGCGCCTTGGAGATGACTTGGCAGTCAATTCCAACGTGGCTACCCAATTTCCTTCATATAGATAGTGGAGAACACAGAGAGTTAAAACACCTATAGCTCTCCAAGAAAAAGGTTTGGCCCCTCTGAGATTTTCATAGCTCTCGGCTTGTGCGCTTGAATATGTTGACGCTGAAGAGTTTTCTCCTCATGAAGACCTTATACCCATGGGCACTGAATATGCTGAAGTTGAAGAGTTTGCTCCTCATGAAGACCTTATAGCCATGCACTCTCATTTAGGACAAGTGAAGGTGATCACGACAACCCGCTCGAGGTTGCTCCAGCCACTTTGGAAGGTTATTTTGGTCTAACCTACTCTGAAATCTAGCCTTCATTTGGTTACAGATCTTCATTGCAAAGTCTCCCACTACAATAATCGCTCTTTCAGTGGAATTTGTGAACAATTAGTTTCCTCCTTTTATGTTTGATAAGTTTAATATCAAAGTGTAATTTTCTCCCATAATTAATTGTGTATACTTTTTATTTCTTTTATGGTTAATTAATTTTAATATTTTTTATATGTTTTATTTTTTATTTTTTTCATTTTTTTCGTTGAATTCAAATAGTGATAAAGTTGACTATAAAATTTTATAGAATAGCTTTAATTAAAAAAGAATAATCACTTTAATTAAAAAAACAAAAAAAATAATAAAAGTTAAACACTTAGATTATAGTTAATTTTGATCACCCACCTAACAAAGAATTCGCATTATATTAAAAGTATCCCTCATATGACGAAGTAAAATACATCCATCACCCCAAGAAACATCCACTAACGAGTAAAAAAAATTCACTGCAAAATATTAACAAAGTCCACGCAGGATATCAAAATATTAACAAAGTCCACCGAGTATATATATATATGTGTGTGTGTGTCAATTCATACTTTTTGTGGGTTAAACACTCAGGCGTCATTTGAATGGGTGATATTTCTGCAAGGGTCTTTAACATAATACCATTCACCGTCCATGCAAAGTAGGTGGGTGTATTAGAATTTCAATTTTTTTATAATTGAAGATATTATTTTAAATATTTTTATGATAATTATTTGTAAATTTAATTTGGATTATAATTAAATTTTAATTTTGATTATAAACTAAAATTTAGTTATAAATATACTATATTTTTAGAATTATTTATTAATTTTATTAAGTTTAGTTTTTTATGTAAATTAAATTTTAATTTAATTATTAATAATTTTTTTGCAATATTTTTAATTCTACCATATTTATTTTAAATATAATAGTTTTTTTTGTTTTTTAATTAAATTGATTCACCTAAAAAATCTCATATAAAAATGAATTATAATTTTTAAAACACTCAATATTAATAAGTTATGATATTGTAACAAAATCTTCATGATTAAAAATTATATAATAGATATTTTATTTTAATTTTTAATTTTTAAAATTTTTAATCTTATTAATGTAAGATATTTAATTTAACTTATGAGATACATGAGATATTTATCCACCACAGCTACCTTAAATTTTATTTTGATTAAAAATTTTCTTTTTTAGATAATCTCTTTTGTTTTCCGGACCCATATAATTAAATCAAGTTAATAACTGTATTTTGATTGAGAATCTAATTCAAAATTATATGTTTTGTTTTATTTATGAGTAGCCTTGTAATAAATTCAATTTAATTAGCCATGAGTGAAACTGAAGGCTGGCCAGGGTTTGATGCAGCTTAGTGCTTTATGTTTAGAATTTTGAATGTAACTAATTAATGCAAAGCTAAAAGACGAAACGAATATGGAATGTGGGGATCACGAACTTAATAACCACAGAAATCAAGAATATGTTTCGCTTTATTTATGAGTAACCATGTAATAAATTTAATTTAATTAGCCATGAGTGAAACAGAAGGATGGTGTAATGCCTCTGGTTGTGCGATGGGGTTGGGTGCCGGGCGACCCGGGCGCGCGCACGGGCGTGCTGTGTTATACGACAATTTGCGACGATATTTGCGATGAAAACATGCGATAATGAAATGCGATGGAGTATTCATACCCTTTGAGCGTGGAGCGATGCACTTGGTGGCTGACGACGATGGAGGGCAGGCCAACTCATGTGTGGGGCGCTTGAACATGGTTAAGGGGTGTGCGCACGAAGGTTGGGTGGTCGGCTGGGCAGCCCCACACACAATTGCGATGGCTATATATTGTAGTGCGTTGGAGCACTTGGAAACAATTCATTCGATCACAACAACTTTGCATAAAAGGTGTAGATCTTCAAGTGTGCAGAAGGGACAAGAGGGAGCGGATAACTCATGCGCTAATCTTGGTTTAAGCCGCATGGTTGGAAGTAGCATTTGGAATTTGTCGAAGGTGTTGGGCAAGGTGCGCCCGGTGGTCAGGTGAGGCATGCACGATGAACGTCTCGCGCCTGATTTGTGCGACGACTTGGCATGGCTGTCTTGGCGACTCGGGTGAGCGCCCGCCCATCGTGCAAGTGTACACAAATTCTTGTTGGAGTGTTGAGCTTACGGATGGAAGTGTGTCTCGGTTGGAGGCGCCCGTGTGTGGCGACTTTGAAGTGCGCTCGAGTTGGGAAAATGACACGATGGTGCGATGAGGTGAACGAAGGATTGGTTAGTCGTGCGGCAACTGTGCGGAGGTGCCGACGAGCTGGGTAACCGAGTTTGCCGATGTGAAAATTTGGCTAAGTGTAAATTTGGGGTTTCTAAGATTTAACTTGTGCATTGTAAAAGTGATGATTATATAATATATTGATATCGGGTAGACTCATATTGCAGGGCGTTGCCCCTCCCTTTACACCGTTGTGCATTTCTCTTGTATAATGTTGTTGATAATGAATGTGTATGGGTGTTCATTGGTACAAAGGCACATTAATAATACTTGGTAACGACAAATAAACTAAGTATGGAATAAGTGGTAAGGCGTAGTCTACAATCGTAAGTATTGGTGAAAAGAAAACGGTTGGTAGTGCCGCAGCTCGCTGGCACGGGTGAAAGACCACCGTAAGCTTGGGAGCATGACAGTTGGTATCAGAGCTCGGTTGGAGCTGGTTAGAGCAAGGTTGCTCGTGACGAAATGACAGTGGAAGCAGGTACTTGCAAGTGAAGGAAGCTAGTTTCACATACAAGTGCAACAAGAGCCGATTCATGGTTGCAGGGAACTTGGTGAAACTGGTGAAGGTTGGAACTGGGTGTTGTAGAGTTGGGTAGGCGGTACTGCGTGCTGTTCATACGATTTGGGCACTTGTCACGTGGGCAAGTGGGACTGCGTGTGGGCAGGTATACATGGTTTGGGCATCTGTGAACCAAACGAAGTACGAACCGGGGAAGGCGTGCGACAAGGCATGGTAGGTTTGGAAGAATGTAAAGGGAAGCTCTTGCTTACCTTATAGAGGTTGAAGCGGATGAAAAAGGAGAATACTTATATTCGAGAGAAGCTTGTAGTCTTGGAAAAGAATGTTGAAGATGAGCTTCTTCAACTTGGATGGACAATGGAGCAAGATGAAGTTGCAGATTGTGCAGACAGGGAAGAGGAAGGCGTGATAGTTGAAGATGTCGTAGACATGACCATGATGGAGGATGAACTTGAGGTTGATCAAGTTGGACCAGGATCTTGCAGTTTGCAGACATGTATGGATGAGGGTACTCTCATGGAGGAACCTCATGATGATGATGATGACGATGTAAGTACTATTGGTACTTGTGTTTCACTTGAGCATTTGGTAGATGGACCATGCGCAAGGAAGGGCAAAGTCAGTTTGTCGATGCTAGGGAGCATCTTACCATGGATGTTTATGATGAGACCTTGTATGGAGAAGCAAGGATTGTTGAGTGTTGCAGGACTTGTTGGGGTTGTTTGTGACCTTATGGTAGAAGGTACAAAGGCCTGTGACAAGGGTGGAACTTGATGATCGTTGTGGAGGATTGAGTCATGCTTTAGCCACATGGCTAAGTGCCCGGCAGGACTCATGGACAGATTGGAGGGCACACACTTGAGTTGCTTGGGTGGAATTCTCATGGCCGAGACCAAGAGCAAGTCTTGGTGGAACCTTTGGTGGAGGAGCTATGATGGAGAGACTCATGTGATGATGATATGGTTGGGTGATCGAGTTCACTAGACCGAAGATTGCAGACTTGGGTGAGGATGACTGATTGTTGCGATGGGTCTACTTGGTTGGACTACATGGCAACTTAGTCATGGACATCAGGTTGGAAACATGGAGCATGGTAGTCTTATGCAAGGACATTGTGCAGGAGCACTTGTAGAGATGTTAGTTATGGGCATCCAATGAGGAGTGCCAAAGTAGGGATGTTGTGTAGATGGATTTGCTAGTGTGACATGGAGATGTTTTATGTACGAGCTAATGGAGAGGTTGTGCACTCTTGTACCACAAGGCCATGGACATGGATGGGGTTGTGAGAAGACTATGGGCATTCTTACTACATGGAGAGTTGAGGCATCTTGCAGAGACCTTTGGGCCGAAACTTGTATGCTTGCTGAAATTTTGGTTGGGGATGACCTATGGAGCTCATGATGACATGAGATTGGTGTGACTTCTAGGGAGACTTCATATATGGTGGACTTAGAGAATCTGATGCATTGAGGAGCTGAGGTCAGAGACTTTGATTGAGGATGGGGTGCATACTTTCAAGTACATGTATCAGGATGGCTTGAAAGAGTGACTTGATGTGGAGGATCGATATGAGACACTTTGGAGTGATGGAGTTACAACGATGATGATGCCTTGGTGGCAACACTTGGGCATGGGTTGAGCCTAGACTCAACTACTTTTGACACATGGGAGCTGATTGATCTATGATCATGGGCAACACATGGATAGATGAGACAGGTGTATACTTGTTTCTATGGCAGACTTGAGGGATGACACATTGCAGATATGATGGAGGTTGCTTCATGGAGCTGGATGTGGCACACCGAGAGTTGGATTTGGATGAGATGGTCTCTTCATATTGAGGAGGCACACATATGGAAGATGTTGGGATAGATGTGGCTAATTTCATGCAGCACATTGACACCAAACATCATGGACGACATGTTGCAGATGAGATGAGGGCTACTTCATGGACCTGAGCATGGATTATACTTATATGGATGGATTCTTGATCAAGTTCAAGATGTGACAGCGTGTTTTGAGGAACGACTCATGGTGGCATGAGGATGTTCACTCTCATGATTTGAGCGTGATAGTTGGATTGATCACCCGACTAGTTCAGACATGGGGACTAGTAGTGTACAGTACAGATGTGTTAGCATTGTGTTGGAGTATCATGGCAAGCAGTTCACACGAGGACGACACATGATGAGGTCGACACGATATGTTGCAGTGGGCATGTAGCTTGAGATGGAGGGGCCAACCTTCCACGATGGAGAGCAGCATGTGGAGATTGTGACATGGTGGTTGATGATCATGGATTGAGAGGACTTCCGATATATGACATACCGATAGGTGCATACCTTGGTATGGCTATCTTGGTGACAGATGATTGCCGAGGTGGGACATGGTGGAGACGGTGGTTCTGCATATGTTGCGGAGATGTTTGCAGTATGTGGAGGAGTTGACATCATGGATGATCTTGGTGGATGGTTACTAGGATGGTATGTTGTCGAGGACGACAACGATTTCAGGTGGAGGAGGATGTAATGTCTTCGGTTGTACGACGCGGTTGGGCGCCGGGCGATCCGGGCGCGCGCATAGGCGAGCTGCGTTATACGCAACTTGTGACGATACTTGCGACGAAGACATGTGATAATGAAATGTGATGGAGTATTCATACCCTTTGAGCACGGAGCGATGCACTTGGTGGCCGACGACGATGGAGGGCGGGCTGACTCATATGTGGGGCGCTTGAACATGGTTAAGGGGTGTGCGCACGAAGGTTGGGTGGTCGGCTGGGTAGCCCCACCCACATATGCGATGGCTATATACTGTAGTGCGGAGAAGGGACAAGAGGGAGCGCATAACTCATGCACTAATCTTGGTTTAAGCCACATAGTTGGAAGTAGCATTTGGAATTTGTCGAAGGTGTTGGGCAAGGTGCACCCGGTGGTCGGGTGAGGCGTGCACGGTGAACGTGTGGCGCCCGATTTGTGCGACGACTTGGTGTGGGTGTCTTGGCGACTCGAGTGAGCGCCCGCCCATCGTGCAAGTGTGCACGAAGTCTTGTTGGAGTGTTGAGATTGTGGACGGAGGTGTGTCTCGATTCGAGGCACCTGTGTGTGGCAACTTTGAGGTGCGCCCGAGTTGGGCAAATGATAGGACGGTGCGACGAGGTGAATGAAGGATTGGTTAGTTGTGCGGCGACCGTGCGGAGGTGCCGACGAGCTCGGTAATCGAGTTTGCCGATGTTGTGAAAATTTGGCTGTGTAAATTTGGGGTTTCCCAAGATTTAACTTATGCATTGTAAAACTGATGATTATATAATATATTGATATCGGGCAGACTCATATTGCAGGGAGTTGCACCTCCCTTTACACTGTTGTGCATTTCTCTTGTATAACGTTGTTGATAATGAATGTGTATGCGTGTTCATTGGTATAAAGGCACATTAATAATACTTGGTAACGAAAAATAAACTAAGTAAGGAATGTTAAGGCGTAGTCTAAAATTGTAAGTATTGGTGGAAAGAAAACGATTGGTAGTGCCTCACCTCGCCGGCAGGAGTGAAAAACCACCATAAGCTTGGGGGTGTGAGAGACGAGGTTTGATGTAGTTATGGTTAGTATTTTATGTTTATAATTTTGAACGTAACGAATTAATGCAAAGCAAAAAGACGAAACGAATATGGGAGGTGGGGATCACGAACTCAATCAATAACCACAGAAAGCAAGAATAAATTTGAAAAAGCGAGGACCTGTATTAGTCCATCCTGATTCTAAGGTCGAAGATATCAAAGGCCTCACCACCACAAAACGTGCATACACGCGATAAAGAGGAAGAGAGTATCGTGGGGGTGCTCATACCACACGAATAAAGTGGAATTAAAAGAAGTCTCGAGAGTATTGTATTTCCTTCACTGTGTTCTATATCGCCTTCTAGATGCATCGGCAGTGAAATCAAGAAGTGCTACCCAATTTTCTTCATATAAATAGCGGAGATCAAGGACAATCAAAGCACCTGCAAGCTCTCCAAAAAAAGGATTTTGGCTAGGGAGATTTTCAGAGGTCTTGGCTTCTGAGTTTGAAGATGGTGAAATTGAAGGGTTTGCTCCTCACCAAGACCTTATACCCATGGGCTCTGATGCCCGACAAGTGCAGGTGCCATGGAGACGGAGAAGACGACGCCTCGCCGGAGGTCGCTCCGGCCATTTCCGAAGGTTATTTTTGTCTGACCTGCTCTGAGATAGAGCCTTCGCTTTCAGAGCAAGGTCTCCGTGTCCAGCAATCGCTGTCTCAGTCGAATCTATGCTCCTCAAATAGCCAGAGTTAGGATAGCCATGTACCACAAATAGAGATAACCCGATGCCCGACAAACGTAGGGGATGCTTTTTTATCACAGCTCCATGCCGCGTTTACTATCAACCAGGGTTAAAAAATTCGCTTCGACAGGGTTAATATCAAACTCGCCTTCAGCAGTGTTAAAAATCAAATATACTGAGAAAAATAGTTTTCAATTCGCAGTTCCAAAAAGAGATCACAAGCCATGGAACTTTTCCTGTTTATTTTTGCCACTGTCTAAATGTTTATATGAAATCAAAAGCAATAGAGGAATTCTGGAATCTCCTAAGGTAAGAAAATGGTCGACCATTAAAACCTCTCAGAAGCCAGAAAAACCAGAAGAAAATAATCCGAAGATCTCTTATTAATACAAAATTTCGATCGGCCCTACTGCAAAGCGCATTAAATAATAAATAAATAAGATACTCATCCGGCGTATCGATCACATTCAATTTTCTACCGTCTTTCGTAGTGAGTTGTTCCAATTAACAAGTGGAAGTAACAGGGGCAGGTTTGCAAATAGACTTGAAGGCCTTGGGAACAAGGAAGGAATTACCTGTTGCACTTTCGCCATAGCCCAAAAATTGCAATGGTAAATGTGCACCCGGTGATTCCACCCTTGCCTCCCAAGGTCTTCAAGTCTCTTTTCAGAGCTTCCCCTGTTACAGCCACTTGTCAATTGGAACAAGTCACGGCTAAAGATGGCAGGAGATTGAATGAGATCAGTACTCCAGGTGAGTATCTTATTTATTTATTATTTAATGCTCTTTGGGTCGATTGAGGATCTTCGGATTATTTTTTTTTTCTCTAGCTTTTGAGAAGTTTTAATGGTCTAACATTTTCCTACTTTGGAAGATTCGAGAATTCCTCTCTTGCTTTTGATCTTAGACTGTGCAAAATTAAATAAGAAAAGTTTATGGCTTTTGATAATTTTTTTGGGAAGGGGTGATTGAAGGTTTTTTGTTTTTTTCAATAAATTCTATTTTTAGATAGTTAGAGAGTGACGTGAGTTTTGAAGCTTATTTAAATTTTGGTTGGAGGGTGGAGTTTTTATTGTTTTGAAAGCTTAGTTTAAGTTTAGTTTGTGACTTATTTTTCGGTGTGACTTTGAGGGGTTGAGCTCTATTGAAAAACTGTTGCAATGATATTTGGAGGGTTAGTCTAGTTGGTTAATGTAGTGTTAAGGGAGTTAAGTTGTTGTGATTGTAAGGTGATGATAAGGCCGAGCCTTATTGTGGACAAAGTAAAACAAAAGTTATAGTAGAATTTTTTTGTGCTAGGCATGGGGTTTCATAGGGTGAGTGTTTAGTGAAAAGCTTCATAAGACACATGAAATGGACCTTTGACATTGTAAAGGCATGTTTAGTTACAAGTGTGTTGGAAAGCCCATGTAGCCCATGTAGCCCATGTAGCATAAAGAAATCTCTAGTGTTGAGTGATGAGAATTTCTCTTTAAACATGTAATAAGCCTAAGCTACCTTTGAACAACAAGAGTTGAGGAAGATGAAGTTCATGATGGGAAGACCACTTTTTGATAAAAAATACACAACTCACATGTAGGAAATCAAGTATAAAGAGCAAGTCAAGAAACCTAGTTTGAAGTAATAAATTTAAGGTTTATGGATCAAGTTGTTGTGATGAAAGTTGAAGGTGCAAACATGATGGTTGCATGGTTAGATGACAACTCAATTTGATGAGGACCATAAGTTATTGAAAAAAATTCAAGGAACAACGTGAAGTCTTGGAACGGTGCCCACAACTAAATTATTTGGTCGGTAGCTCATGCATTGGTGTCTCCTAGAATTTGGGGCCTATATTTGTGCTAAGCTAGGTGAACGAAATCTCTGCAAAATTTGTAAGTTGGTGCTTACTTTGTACACAAAATCTTACAAAATATTTCCAAAGAAAAGTGGTTTAAGTCTTACCGACTCATTTCATGAGTTATGTGAATCAAATGTTTTAAAAGATAAAATAGATAAAAATAATGAAATATTGATTCACCTTCACTCTAAGTATTTCGAAAACCATCCCTGTTGTTTTGAATCCCCTTTTGCTATTGATGCTAGAAATGTTGAAAACAAGTCACACTAATCATTATTTTTGTTACTTCAACAATATCCCCTAAAAAATATTAGATAAATCACAATACAAAAGTATTTATATCATAAACACTTATATAATTTTATTTGATAAAAAAAATTGTAGACCTTTTGTATAATGTAAGTACTAATTTTCAACTTTTGTAGGCACCAACCTAAATAGTTGCTCTAGAAATTCCATCGTGGTTATCACCTTACACCAAATGGGAGCCTATCATCCACATCCACATCCTTCAATGTTGCTCCTTTTCAAAGAATCACTTTAGAATGTTTACATCACTGTAGCACAACTACCATGGCACTTCTTAGCACATCCAACCAAGCTTGGGGCTCCTTCTCCATCTGAGACTAGGAGATTCCTCCAATTGTGTCTCTACATGTGACCTTCGTGTAGCTACTAGCTTGACCTTGACTCCCTCTGGTTTATTTACCTCATTCACATCCGATATCACAAGCATTAGGAAGAATACAAACTCCAATACCTTTAAAGGCCATATTTATCTAAATGACTTTCCTCATACATGGATTTCATAATAGGGTTCCTCCTAGTCCAAGAGAAAGAGATGATCTAGATGATTTAATAAGAGACCACTTTGCAAAGGATCCTTAAGCCCGTATCCCTTTGAGGCATGAATTTATCTATATTTTCTTGAGTTTGGTTGACCTAGATTTACTTTTTATTGAGAAGAAAAGAATAAACATTCTTTATTAATAAGTGAGAAGTTACATATTTAGATACAAGCATTTGTGGCCATTGAGAAGGGGATTCAAAACTAAGTCAAACCAAAAGAGAACAAAATAAATAGAGTA
This sequence comes from Pinus taeda, assembly GCA_000404065.3. Taxonomy (NCBI): domain Eukaryota; kingdom Viridiplantae; phylum Streptophyta; class Pinopsida; order Pinales; family Pinaceae; genus Pinus; species Pinus taeda. Next base: position 36,907 of record APFE030854911.1, on the reverse strand, counting down.
GAACAAATTTCGACAAATACCGTAATATAGGAGCAAATAGACAAAAACAATGGTTGAGCCCTTTCTTGGGCTCATAGAAAATATATCCATGAATACAAAATTGTGTAGAGAAAAATCACTAGGGAATTCAGAGTGCAAAGGAGCCAAAATTATGAGTAAACTTATCAATCAAGATTTCAAAAAACATTCTACTAAGGAAAAGACGGATCTCGCATTTGGAGAGAGCATCCGCTTCCATATTTTGTTCTTTGTACAAATGGAGGAAAGAAATGTCATTGAAGGAGGAGGAGAGGGAATTTATGTTTTCCATTGAGTGGTGAAGCAAAGGAATCTCAAGAGAGTTCCTCCCCTGCAACCAATCAATGACAAATTTAGAATCTCCAACAATCCTGATGGGATTGATGGAAAACCAAACAATGGTATGAAGTAATGCCCACAACACCACGATCTATGCCCAACAATTTGTGACACCACCTTCATTCTAATAGAAGTGAAATTCCCTACTTGGATAGATCTTGATAAAAGCTCTACATCTAGAGTGATTATTAACAAAATATCCATCAAAGAAGCAAAAAGGAAAATGCAACCCTGGATCCTGAAATTGAATGGTACGCTAAGGAGACCTAGGGGTCCAAGGGCCAATATCAAGGAAATAACCAACAATTTTGACACTGGAAGAATAGTAATCTTGGGCCGAGTTCTCAAAGTTAGAGGAATTCTTGGAATTCCAAATCGCCCATAGAACATAGAAAGGGATAGCTATGTAGTGTATTTGATTTGAAGACCAATACAATAGGCATTCTAAGATGGAGGACCAATCCTTGTCAATCCTAATATTCAGTAAAAATGCCAAATATTCCCAAATGGCCTTAGCAAAAGGGAAATCTTGGAACATGTGATCAATGTCTTCAAAAGTATATCAACAAAAATGGCATTGAGCTGGACCATGAAAACCCCTTTTAATCAAATTCTCCCAAGTTAAGATACATTAAAAAGGTTCAACGAGGTAAAGCATTTAATCTCCAAGGGGGGTTCTCATTTCCACATGGGCACAGTCCATTCATCAAAGGGACTTGGAAGTGGAGAACGATAGATGTAAGTGCAGATTTCTCTGACAACGATGTTGCCACCTGCAACTCAACCTCCCCATGCAAGAGAATTGGTCCTATCATTTAATACAATCCCTACGATAATGATTTTGTGTTTATATGACTCTCATTCAAATGCAAACTCAACATTAAGTCACTATTCCATTGAATGAGGCTAAGAAGGAAATGTGCGTGCATGCGGGAGCTAATTTTTTAGGTCAACTACTCCCAACTGATTCATTGAAAATATGATTTAAGGAGGTATATTATGGCATCTATTCAAACCCTTGATCGTGTCCAACTCGATGAGGATCCTAGCACCATTACCTTCTCACCATCTCAAATTTCCATAAAGCCAAAATTTAGCAAACATCAAATTGCTCCAAATAAAAGATTTCTTACACTTCGAGGGGGCTCTAGAAGCTACCCAATCCTCCAAGCATTGTTTCTAAATATGTTTTCGTGGGATTATTTCACTCCACAATCCCCGCACATTAAAAAATTTCCAAAGATTCTGAGAAAGGAGGGTTAGATTAAAGCGCTTTGTGTTGCTTAGTCCTGAGCCACTCAAATCTCCACGGTGAGATAGAGAAATGAGATCAATAAGGTGGAAATTTTTAGCTCATCCTACTCCTGACTGCATGAACTTGGCGATGATCGATTGACTTTGTGGATGATCATTAATGGAAAAATAAATAAGTGCATGCAAAACATTGAAATACCTTATAGAATGGATTTAAGCATGATCACCCTACCACCGAGGGTCAACCATTTGCAGTCCAATAGAGAAATATTTTTCTAAGTTTTAGCATCAAGCAATCTGAGTCCATGATTTAGTTGTTGCATGGTTTATGAAAGCAAACCAAGTACTTGAATCCAAAAGACAAAGGGATTAATTTGATCCCAAAGAGGGTGACTATTTCCTGGCATAGTGCAACATCCTTTTCATGAGAGAGAAGCTCAAATTTTTCTTTATTAACTATAAGACCTTTCGCTCTTCCAAATTTAGATAGAATCTAATAGAAATCTTCCCACTCAAAAATCAAAGGACATCTTTCTCAAAGAGAAGATGAGTAGTAGGAGATTTGGAAGAGACCCTGCAACTTTAGATGAATCCATTTGTTTTTTCCATGCTGACACATCTTCTGAGAGAATCAATAACTAAAATAAAAAGGAGTGAGGGGAGAGCACATCATTCTCCGAGACCTTTGACGATTTTGAAGAAATTTGTGGGGTAGCCATTGATTAAGACTACCATAGAAGCCAAATTCACACAACCCATTACCCATCTAACATGGAGATAAGGAAAAACAATTTTTTGAAGGATTAGAAGGAGAAAATCCTAGTCCACTCGATGCTAAGAGATTGATTTTCATGAGGTAGGCTTCTTGATTGCTTGATTTGATCAAATGAATGCACTATTGTGTAATGGAAACTGCATCCTGTATTCTCCTATCAGGAAGAATACCAAATTATTATGGGCATATATGTGGAAAAAGGACCTTTTTAACTTTGATAGCTATAATTTTTGAAATCAATTTATATAAAGAGTTACAAAGAGATATAGTTCTAAAGTTAGAAATGTAGCTAGATTTTGATTTCTTAGGAATTAAGAAGCAAGGAAGGTTGTGTTGATTCCACCTATGATATGTCCTATAACCCAAGATTCTTCAACCATTTACAGTAATTCAGAATCCATAATGTCAAATTAGGACATGCAAAGCTCAACATGCCATCCATCCAAGCCCTAAATTTTGACTTTGGCCATTTCTTTTAGTGTGTGTAGGAGCTCCTCTTCAAAAGTAGGGAAATCCATAAGTATGATGTTATCATCATTAAAAAAATTGGGAAATAGGTTTTCTAGTACAACTTTATCAAATATGCCGTCTTCTTCCTATTCTTTGAATTGTATACTGAAAAAATTAAATGCCTCTTTTATTATGTCCTTAAGTGAATTAAGTAAACTACCCTCAGAATTCCTCATGTGCCAAATAGTTTTAACAACCTTTCAGTTAGAAGCTACCCTATGGAAAATCTAGTATTTTTATCCCCTCCTTTAATCCAACCGACCCTACTCTTGAGACACCACTCTTCCTTCTCAGATTTTAGTATCTTATTCTTTCTTTGAACTAGATCCATCAACAATTTCATGTGGTTGTTAGAGAGGAAACCAAAGATGGAAGGATCCATATCAGAGGAAATACCATCCTCAGTCTCCCTAAGTTCCAGTATTTGATCCTTCTTACATTTTTTGACATGTGCTCAGACTTTACCCTTGAGTCTCTTGAGTTTGAAAATGAAAGACTCCATTTTCAAATTGGTGGCAAGGATGATTGGTTGCATCCAAGATTGAGAAAGTAACTCAAAATCCTACTCTTAGATATATTGATGATTAAATTTAAAGGGCATGGAGCTTTGTTCCTTAGTTCCCCTCCATTGAATCATGATTTCATGGTGGTCAAAGGCTTCAGAAAAGAAATATGAATCTTCAAGAGTTTCCATCCTCATAGTTAAGGAAGAGTGAATGAATTGATCAAGCCTTTTGACAATGACATCTTCACGAGACTGCCCATTTCTCTAGGATAGACATAAAGGATCAAGAAAGATGTCTAAGAGTATATTTTTACTAAAAATGTCCTTAAAGTATTTATTGATTGGATCCATGTTAGCTTTCTTCCCCAGGAAACCTTGAGCATCCAAGGTTAAATTCAAATCGCCAGCTAAAATGAGATGTTGTTGCCATCAATTTTATCCTATAACTCGTTTCTGTTAATATAGCATCCATAAATGTTCAACATTTGAACCCTTTGGATCATCCCTTGACAATATCCATATACTATGATGCCAACCTCTGATTTATATGCTTTGAAAGAGCATATTTTGGGATTCCAAAAGGAAGTTAGCCCTCTATAATTTCCAATAGCACTAGTGGCACAAGAGATCCAAATAGGCCATAGTTTAAGGAGAATTTCAGATGCCTTTTCCTTAGAGATCATAGTCTCGTGCGAGAAAATTAGGAGCCTTTGATTGGATGATACAATATATGGATCTTGATGTTTGGAAAGGTCCTAGTCCCATGATGTTAAAGGACACTATTTTCATTAGGAAAATGATGAACTCGGAAGCTCCGCTCTAAGGTGCCGAGTTTCTCTGATTCCCCCATTTGAGATATCATCTAGTGATGGCCCAGGATCAAAATGTGGGCATAAGGACTCTTCTAATGTCTCAAGGAATCACTCAATCATCTTCGTCTCAAATTCTCCACATAGAGATATCATTTTGTATTTGGTTTCCTTTTTTTTTCCTTTTGGGACGATCCTTTTTTCTCCAATTCATGAGATTTTTTTTTCTCCCTTTCTTAAAAGAAGGCCCTCTTAAGTGGGAGGGGCTCAAGGCTCAATGAGGAGGCACGAGAAATGTGTTCTAGATCAACATCCCTAGAAAGGGAAGAAGGTTCTGAATTTAGCTCAAGTATTAATCTAATAGGGGATAGGAGACATAACTTTCTCTGAGATTTATCCAAGAATATGAGCTATGAAGGTGAAGGAAAGGGAGATTTCCCATCCTCGCAAGGGATTTGAGCCATAGTTGTCAAGGCAGGAGTACAATTTTTATGGTTGTGGTTAATCTTAATAGATCTCATATCTTGATGAGGGGAAGAAGATTGGGGAGATTCGTATAGGGAGGATGGGGGAGAAAAGTTCCCAAATTTCCCTTCCATAGTTCTTTGTTTTAGAAGAAGTTGATTATCTCTCATAGTTTTCTAATCTGAACCAGTGAGACCATCATTCATTTGGAGAGGACAATCACCATTCAGTGCCCATTTTTTTTGCATACGTTACATCTAAATGGGATTCCCTAGTAGCCCACATGTTTCTTAATTGAAAAATTGCACTAGAATAAATCATTTTCCTAAGGAAGACCATCAAATAGATCCACCTATACCAACAACCAAGCCTCCCCTTTATCTAATAATCCAATGCATCCTTCATCCACATAAGAGAATTTTCCTATCCTACTCACAATATTTGATATTCTCTTCTTAGACCATAGCTCTAGACAGAGTCCAGGGAGTTTAGCCCACATAATTTTCATTTTTTGATCGTTCCATAACTTGGTCAAAACCAACATTCCATTTTTTCAAAATTAGGAAGCCATGTCCCTTAACCCATGGAAATTCTAGGATGTTATTGGCGTCCTTTTTTGTTAAGAAGTGGAAACCAAACTAGTCATTCATTAGGAAATTGACTTTAGGTATATATCCTAATAGGTATAACCAACTTCTCTAAGTCCAATGTTTCATATACACTCCATTATTTGACACAAACTCCTAGTGTCCCATCGTGACTCTTTTTTTCAGTCTTACAACAATTTCCCAAAAATGTCTACCCCAAGAAATATATAATTTTATAAAAAAATTAATTTACATTATAAAATTAAAATAAAATATCATTAATTTATACAATTAAATTTAGTATTTAATTTAAATATTTATTACTTAAAAAAATATCATATTTAACAAAAGGGAGTTGTCTTTAGTGCGACTTTTTGGACTTTCCGTTGACCGAATCCGGCACGTGAAATCTTGATTTTTGTTATTTAAACTGTTTTTTTACTCTATATATGGATTCAAAAAACCCATAGGTCACTCGGATTATGTAGGAGTTACCCATCAAAATTGTGATTTCAATAATTTCTTGATGGATTCTAAAGAAATTACACCGAAAAAACCCACTGGAAAAAATTCCAAAAAGTCCCAATAAAGACAACTAGTTTAATAAATATTAATATTAAAGGCTTCTAGTATGCTACCCCCATTAAGAAACAACAATGAGAACTCCGGTAATGATGGATGTCCCCATTATTAGTTTGACACCTAAGGTATAGTAAGTTTTCCCAATGCATAAAAAATTACTAATATCAATATTTACCAAAAATTTAATCACGACATCATAATTTTATCACATCATTCATATATGTTAATATAAAATGTTATTCACAATTTCTTAAAAAAAAAATCATTAATATATGATAATATTAATACAAATATAAATTACTATGTAACACAACGACAACGTTTGTTGACCTATTAACTAATCAAAATTATGGTGATTTGGGGATCTTTTACTTTTTTTAGTATAGAAATAAAAATTTGTAAAATTTTGAGTAATCTTTTACTTGTAATTTTCACTCTTTTTAGTATAGATGTAAAATTTTAAAAAAATGTGTTATGGTTCTTAGGAAAGCTAAACCAGCTAAGAGTAAGAGTTTCTAGATTAAGAAAAAGTGTAATACATGTAATAGAGATGATGGGTGGAAGATTAACCATTGTTGGATCTCATCCTTTTATCCTTGATGTACCTTTTACTTATTCTTCCTTTCTACTTTATTCTTTTCTTATTTATATTTTTTTTAAGTAAATTTCATTACTTGTACTAATATTTTCCCATTTCTTTTCTTCCAATTTCTTCATTTCTATTATTATTCGTGTAGTCTCTTTTCACTTTTTTTTTTCTTTTGATTTTATATTTTTGTATTTTATATTCATTTTCCTTTTTAATTAATTAATGATATATATTTATATATTTTATAACATTAATAAATAATTATTTACAAGTATTGTTACTATATTATTATAGTTTAAATTCCTTAATATTCCTTAATATTTATCATAAGAGTTGTTCCTTTCCTTTTTAAACTTTATTGATTTTCATAAAATGAGATTTCCTTTTTAAATTTTTCCTTCATTATATTATTTATTTTTTTATTGTGAATTTCATATATAAGTTGAATGTTTTTGTATATATATTTATTTTGTATCATAAAATATTTTTAAAAATTACTTATATTATATTTTATTAATAAATATAATTATAATATATTTTTTGAGACAGGTTTTTGGCCATAATCACATCAAAATTCATTTGTTGTTTCAAACCAACAAGTAGTTCATCATCATGAGAAGATGAAGAACCAGATCTAGGCATAACTTAAATAGAGAGAGAACTTTCAAACGATTAGAAAAAAACAACTATAATTGACCAATAAACAACTATAATTGACCACAGAGACAGGGTCCAAGAGATAGATAATTCATTAATTAATTTGTTAGATATAAATATTTTTAATTCATATGAACCTAAATAAATCTAATTTAAAAATATTTCTAACCTAGGAACTATAATCAAAATATTTATTAGTTTGCCAAAAATAATCATTTTTAATTCATATGAACCTTAATAAATCTATTTAAATAAAAATATTTAATTATTTTTAATTCAATATGAAAATATTTTTGATTACCCTCATTAAAATAACTCATAATATAGTAAATTTATGATTAATCTAATTAGCTAATTCTATTACTAAACCTATTTTTATATAACAAAATATGAAATAAATTTTTTATTAAAAAATATATAAACTCATCAACCTATGAGTTACGAATGGTATTACTACCGAGAATTTTTTATAGATATTTATAATTTTATAATTAAATCAAATATTATTATCATTTTTAATTCATATAAACCTAAATATATCTAATTAAAAATGTTTCCATTACTCATATTACCTTTACTAATAAAACGAATTAAATTACTCATAATATAGTATATTATGCTTTTTTTTATTACTAGTATTATTTTTATATAACCAAATATGATAAGAAATACACCTAACTGATAATCAATTAATATATGACTATAATTTTAAACATATTTATTTATATATAAATTACTAAGAAAAACATCTACTCAAATTAAAAAACTTCACCTCAATAATTTTATCCATCTAAAAAATCAAGGAAATCCACTCAATCAAGAAGACAAGGGAAAAAAGAAGAAAGGAGACCAAAAAAATAAAAAAATAAGGGAGGAGACGTGGGGTGTAATGTCCTCAGAAAACTGTAAATACTTTTTACCACAGTACGAACAAACTGAATAATTATCGTTATTATTTGTTTGAGTTGAATAATATTGTTAATTATTGAAGATAGGAAATGATTTGAGTATTAGCAAATCTTGTGACTTCTCATGGAAAGCAGTAGGAAAAGGAAATTGTCGGAAAAACCCTAACTACCTCCCCCAACTGTGAAATGCTCCTACAGAAAAGGGAGTAAGGGGAGGGAAAAACCATTCTGAAATGTCAAGCGGTAAGGGGGAAATTGCTAAGTCTCGTGATGACCCGATAGCATAAGCACTATGTGTGAGAAACTTGCAGAAGATAGAGGTCTTGTGAGCAAGCTTGGGGGGGAATTTGGCCTTGACAAGCAGTAGAAAACAAAGGTGACCTCTACCATTGGAGTTCTTTCCTTTGATTCAAATCAGGCAAGTGGTACCCTCTTGGAACTAATCTGTTGCAAAACAATATATTATGTGTATTTAACTATGAATGGAAAATATGTAGCTGGAGCTCTTAATGCCGAAATGATATTTGGAAAATATTAACAGTAGGGTTATTATTTGTACTTTATTTATGAGAAACTAATAAAAGTAGGGTCAAAACCGACTGGTTACCTTAAGTACTAAAAATCTTTAACAATAGGGTTAATATCTGTTCAGAATTGGTGAATCTCTATATTCTATAATATACAAGTTGTAGAATTATTATCTATACAAGCCTTTTATTGTTGGAAAATTAATCATAGTAGAACTACTATTGAATTGAACTGGTTAACAATCTCTTAGTTGACTATGTAAATTTTAGAACAAAAAATAGAAATTTGACCAAGAAGGCCTGCCCACGTTCTCTAGTTAAGAAAAGAAAGATTATTGAAAAATCTAGTACCCAAAATGAGGAAAAAGAGTTAATTTCATAGGTTAGGTAACACTGTGTTAAACCCCAAAGAACCGAAGCAAGGTTTGATAAAAGGACCAATGTAGCAGAGAATTATAAGAGTATTTATACTAAAGCTGGACATGGCTAGCACACTAAAGGAGTTGACTGTTAAATAAGTTCAAAACTCTGTAAGATTCTTCTTATAACCCTATACAGGATTGAAACCCATAGTGTTAAACACCGATAGAATAAATCCCCAAATAATTTAACTAAAACTTCAAGATATTAAATCGAAAAATAGAGAATCGTAGACACCCCGTTCTACAGAGGAAAATACCAATTTTAATGTAACACAGAGCCGCATAATTGGAAAAGCAATAAAATAAGTGGAAACCGGAACGGTGGTTCACACAGAAAATCTAGCCACATAAAACTATATAGAACTATTGAGTAAGAGTAATATTGATAATTTAAAGGATAATGAGCATAATTTCACACATTAAACAAGAGTTCAAATTTACATTACAAGTGGAACCAGTACCATTTGGCATAAAAGAAGACCTAAATGGCTTCGAATTCCAAGAAGTCTCTCAAACTAGATTAGCAGGTCTAAACGAGAGGGTTAAAAATGTCTCGCAGAAACTTAAACATGGATAAATTACGTTGATGTGGCAATAGTCTCAGGCCTCGTAGCCGGATAAAAGACCCTCAATTGGACAAGGAAAAAAATCATGCATACAACTCTTGAACAACTATAGGCATTCGCCTGAAGCGATTAACAAATAACTGGGCAATAAGATCTTGTTTTCACTTTAACAAATGAAACAAAAGAACTAGTATAACTCTTGACAGCTGATGCACTTAGCCTCCAAACAACCAGAGGGTTCCTTCTCTATCGAACAAGGACTAGGTCATTGATAAATCTTACCCGAAAACCCTTGAGCATCAGAGACATGAAAGGAAACCATAAGCACCACTTGACAATAGCTTGTAGACCTCGGATCCACAACCATTACTTCTACAGAGAGAATACATGGCAAACGGCGTTAGTAATAGGGCTAAAATTGCAGGGAATAGATAATCAACTGCAAAAAAAAAACATAATAGAAACACATCCATAAGCATCACTTACTAGGGGATATACACTCCACGGAGGGAAACCCCATATCCCTACTCCTAAATTCTTTCCAACCAGATTGAAACTCCAGGTCGGCAGACCAAACAAGCCTGCGAGAGGAGAAGGGGAACCAAAATAGACGCCAAGGAGAGAAGGAGCTAAATGAGGCATAAATCCCACAAACAGGGTTGAGCAACCTTACGGGAAGAGCCTAGTCGTAGGATCGTGAACCCAGATCTTCCGCCGTTGATGTGACTAGAGATCCAAGATGTATAGCTACGAAAGGGCAAGCCTACCCATATCACGTTACCATTACAGAGCAAGAATTAAATACCAAAACCAATGTAAAGTTTAGTAGGAGTATAAGCTAGAATGGACTTGATAGAATGAACACATAGTAATGAGACTATCAGTGAGTGGTGTGGTTGGAATTCACATTACATGATTAATATTAATGAAGCTCAATAAACGATGGCTCTTAAATCTAAAACAGATAAATCAAGAATTTAAACAGGGATCTTAATATTTTATACGTTTGTACTTACATCTTATGTAATCTTGTTATAACAAATGAAATGTTAATATATTTAAAAAAAAATAAAATGTTTTGGTTATTATTAGAATATGTATGATGTGGAGGTGTGACAAGTGGTATCAGAGCCCAGGTTACCAAATTGTGGCCTCTAGCAAATATACTAAGTGAGAACAATCGGTTATCATTTTTCTTTTTTTTTCTACCTATTGTTAACCCACTAACTTGTTAAGAACAGGAAAACAGGACAACAGTAGATTATGAGGAGAATGGACAGTGTTCCACACATGAATGTGGCTGGTCTAGGACCTGCAACATTTTTTGAAAATAATCCTGACATATGGGTGCAGTTAGGAGATGAGGTTCGCAACACCAATCTTACGATATTAGAAACAATTCTAGAATTAAAGAATGAGATGGCTTGCCTACGGGAGGACAATGCCACATTAACGATGGAAAAGGAAAAAATTATAAAAACCCTATCTCAAGAGCAGAATTAGTGCCAGCCGAACCCTAGCCCTGAATAGGTATGAGTGTCAGAAGAATAGGGCTACCACACGGATCAAAAAGAAACAAAAGGAGGGGAAGAGAATCGAGAGGAGAAGTTGGATAATGCCCTTGAGCACCCAACATCAAAAAGGCAGCGGATAGAATTACAACAGGAGTTTCAGAAAATAAAACAACCACTCTTTGATGGAGAGCTAGAGGAGGTTGCTCAAGCCTCACTGATCAACATGAATAAATATTTCCAATTATATGAATATGATCACAACCTCAAAGTGCCCCTTGCCATCTTCCAATTGCAAGGGAAGGCCACTTTGTGGTGGGAGGAGGTCAAGATTGTATGAGGGGTAAGTGAATAGAATATAACTTGGGAAAAGTTCAAAAAATATTTCAAGGAAAGATATTTGACTGAACGATTTTACAACGAGAAAGCAAAAGAATTTCATGACCTGTGGCTTGGACAACAAAAAATGGATGATTTTATCACCCGATTTACCTCTCTACTCTGATGTGTACCCTACATACGAGAGGAAAAGGCTAAGGCACAGTGGTTCGTTAGCAGTTTACCCTTGGTGATGAGAGAAATAATTGAGTTTGATAACCCAAAAATGATGGATTGGGTTATACGAAAGGCAAGGATATGCTAACAACAAAGCAAGTAGAAGGGATAAATTATGGGAAAGAAGTGGGCTGGCAAGAAAGGTAATAAGATTTATGTCAGCAATAAGGGAAATCATGGCAGCGTTAGCAAAGGATTTCCGAAAGGGAAAAATAATAGAAGTTTGCATAAAAACCAGCTTATATTGAAGCTTCCCATTGAATCCAGATTCACTGAGAAATATGGTAAAATTGATAACAAAAGGATAGTGAGACCTCCAGTACAATATTGGGAATATGGAGGGCCACATTACGTTAAAAAATATCCTCATCGAAAGGGCACCGAACAGGTTTCACAGATCCATGAAGCATCTACAGTAGGCGACATGGCCCGGAGTATACCTAAAATTAATCCCGCTCTCGAAGATCATCAGGAAGAATACGAGCCGACTATGGTGGATTTTTTATGTAAGATCTTTGATCATACTGTATCTTTTTTAATTGATCCTGGAGCTATGTTAAGCTATGTTAGTCCTAAGGTTGTGGAACAATGTAAATTACAAACTGTCAAGTTGAAAAACCCTTGGCTAGTACAGCTGGAAACATGCGCAAAGAGACGTGTGTTAGCCAAGGTCAATAACTGCCCTTTGAAAATAGTAGGCCAGTGTTTGATGGAAGATTTAAACATACTTCCCCTTGGATCGTATAATGTGTTGATAGGAATCGACTGGTTGGAAAAACGTTGGTCCCTTATAAACTGTAAAACAAAAACTATCTGCTACAAGAATGAACTAGGAGAAAAGCAGGAGATGCAAGGTATTCTGAGGTCAGTATAGATTCGGCCAATAACTGCCTCTCAATTGAAAAAGTGCATCAGGAAAAGATGTCAGGTTTATGCCATTCAAGTTGGTTATGCCAACTCAAAAGACAAGATTGTCACCATGGAAAGTATTCCAGTGGTTCAAGAATTTGCAGATGTGTTCCTTGAAGCGAACTAGGACTGCCACCCAAGAGAGACATAGACTTCACTATTGAATTGGTGCCAGGAGCAGCCCCGATGTCCCGAGCTCCTTATTGTATGAGCACACGAGAACTAACAGAACTGAAAATGCAATTGCAGGAGCTGTTGGATAGAAATTACATCTACATCAGTGTGTCACCCTCGGGAGCCCCCATGTTGTTCATCAAAAAGAAGGATGGAACCCCTCGTATGTGCATGGACTACCGTCAACTAAATAAATTGAAAATTAATAATAAGTACCCTTTACCCCATATTAATCAACTTTTTGACGAAGTAAAAGGGGCTACCGTATTTTCAAAAATTGATTTACGATCGGGATACTACCAGATCAAGATCAAAGAGGAAGACATAGCTAAAACTGCCTTTAGAACTCGTTATGGACACTACGAGTTCATGGTATTACCCTTTGGATTAACCAATGCCCCCACAACCTTTATGTACTTAATGAACAACATATTTCATCAGTATTTAGAGAAATTTGTGTTACTTTTTATTGGCAATATACTGATATATTCCTGGAATATTGAGGAACACAAGGAATCGCTCAGACTGGTATTGCAAACTCTCCGGGAACATCAATTATATGCTAAATATAGCAAGTGTGATTTCTTTAAGAAACAAATTTAGTACTTGGGACATATTATCACTAAATATGGAATTTTTGTGGATCCCAAGAAGATAAGGACCATAATGGAATGGCCAGTACCGAAGGACGTAGTGGATATAAGATCCTTCATGGGATTATCGGGTTACTATAAGAAGTTTGTGGAAGGATTCTCAAGAGTGGCCTATCCTATCACCTCCTTGCAGAGGAAGGGGAAAACTTTTAAATGGACTGCAGAATGCCAAAATTTTTTTGAATAGCTCAAGCATCTGCTCACCACTACGCATATATTAAGCATAGGAGATCCAAGTAAGGACTATGTGGTGTGCACAGATGCAAGTAAGGAAGGGGTAGGAGGAGTATTAATGCAGGAAGGTAAGGGAATCACCTATGAGTCCAGGAAACTAAAGGAGCATGAGAAGAAATATTTCGGTTATGGTTTAGAGTTGGAAGTTGTCATTCATGCTTTAAATATGTGGTATCATTATTTGATGGGAAAAAAGTTTCCGTTCATGATAGATCATCACAGCTTGACTAGTTACTTCAATCAACCTAACTTAAATTCTAGGCAGGCTCGGTGGGTAGATTTCCTAAGTGGATTTGATTTCGATATTAAACATTTGAAGGGGAAAGAGAACCAAGTAGTTGATGCTTTAAGTTGAAAGGTACATTTCCTCTACGAAATTTCTTGCACCGAGGAACGAACTACTTTCAATGAGATGATTAAAAAAGTAGAAGAGCAAGATCAGAATTATTAGCAAATAGGACAGCAAGTTCAAAATCCAACGAGTCACGATTATCAGCAAGGATATGCGATGGATGCTACCAACATGCTGAGTTATAAAAAGAGACTATATGTATCCAACCAAAGTAACATTAAAAATTTGATTTTATATGAATTTCATAAAAGTCCCTATGCAGGACACCTGAGGTACCAAAAGCTGATTACTGCACATCGAAAGGAGTACTACTAGCCAGGCATGAAAAATGATGTAGAATAATATTTGACACATTTCTTGGAATGCCAACAAGTCAAAATAGAGCATCAACACCCTACTGGGTTATTGCATCCGCTACCAATTCCAGAGTGGAAGTGGGAGACCATCTTTATGGATTTTATAATATGATTTACCCAAATCAAAGAGAAACAATGACTCCATCATGGTGGTGGTAAACAAATTAAGCAAATCAACCCATTTTATACCAGTACAGTCCACTTTTAGAGCGGTAGAGATTGCCAATACTTTTATGCAAAACATTTTTAGGCTGCATGGGTTACCAAAAACTATAATTTATAATCGCGATGTAAAATTTACATCACTCTTCTGGAGAAATCTATTTGAGGGGTTAGGGACTCAATTAAATTTTAGTACCGCCTATCATCCTCAGACTGATGAACAAATAGAACGGGTGAATTAGGTTGTAGAAGATATGCTAAGATCATATGTGATGCAGCAACCATCCAAATGGTAAAACTATCTGCACTTGGTCAAATTTCTATACAACAATGGCTATCATACGTCTTTGCAGATGAGCCCGTTCGAAGTAGTGTATAGATGAAAATGTCGCACACCCTCCAGTTTGGGGGGACTAGAGGACAAGTTAATTGCTGGGACCCAAAATGTTAAAAGAGACGGAAGAAATGGTCAAGAAGGTACGATCCACCTTAAAGGCAACCGAAGATAGGCAAAATAATTTCGCCAATCGGAAGAGAAATTTTAGAGAATACTAAGTACGAGGCCATGTGTATGTGAAGATTTGAGCTAAAAGGAGTACATGAAAATGGAGTCGGTGCACCAAGCTGGTACCCCAATTTTGTGGACCATTTCAAATCTTAGTGAGAGTTGGGCCGACGCCATACCGGCTTGCCCTGCCAAGTCATATTGGGGTCCACAATGTCTTCAATGTGTTAGTATTAGAAAGATACATTTATTATCCTAAGCACATAGTCAATTGGCATGACATATAGGTAAGAAAGTATCTTAGGTAGGCCAATCAACTTTGTTATTGAAGGAAAAACCGACTTAAGTATTGTGTGTTTTAGTTCGAGTCGGAAGGAGAATTCTTGGTCGAGCCGCTGAATATACTCAATCGGAGATAAGTAATGCTGCGGAAACAAGCCATCACCTAGGTTAAAGCACAATGGTAGCACTTTGGGCCGAATGAGGCCACCTGGGAGGATGAAAAACTCATGAAAGAAGCTTACTCAGGGCTGTTTATGGCTCGGAAACATCAAGACGATGTTTGATTTCAGGGGGGAGATCTAATGTCCCTAGAAAACTATAAATATTTTTATTTTACCATAGCAAGAACAAACTAAATAATTATTTTTATTATTTTTTTGAGTTGAATAATATTTTTAATTATTGAATATAGGAAATGATTTGAGTATTAGCAGATCTTGTGACTTCTCATGGAAAGAAGTTGGAAAAGGCAGTTGCCAGAAAAACCCTAACTACCTCCCCTAACTGTGAAATTCTTGCAAAGAAAAGGGAGTGAGGGGAGTGAAATAACATGTTGAAATGTCAGGTGGTAAGGGGGAAATTGATAACCCTCGTGATGACCAGATAGCATAAGCCCTGTGCACGAGAAACTTGCAGAAGACAAAGGTCTTGGGAGCAAGCTTGGGGGGAGATTTAGTCCTGAAAGACAAACTTCACAGATGGGAGGTTGAGAAGCAATAGAAAACAAAGGTGACCTCTACCATTGGAGTTTTTTCCTTTGAATCAACTCAGGTAAGTGGTACCCTCTTAGAACTAATCTGTTGCACAAAACTATATTATGTGTCTTTAACTGTGAATGGAAACGATGTAGCTAGAGCTCTTAATTCCAAAATCATATTTGGAAAATATTAATAGTAGGGTTATTATTTGTACTTTATTTACCTGAAATCAATAAGAGTAGGGTCGAAACTGACTCATTACCTTAAGTACTGTAAATATTTAATAGTACAGTTAATATCTATTCAGAACTGGCAAATCTCTATGTTTTGGAATATACAAGCTATAGAATTATTATATGTACAAGCCTTTTATTGTTGGAAAATTAATTATAGTAGAACTATTGTTGAATTGAACTGGTTAACAGTCTCTTAGTTGACTGTGTAAATTTTAGAACTAAAAATAGAAATTTGACCAAGAAGGCCTGCCCACGTTCTTTAGTTAAGAAAAGAAATATTACTGAAAATACTAGTACCCAAAATGAGGAAAAAGAGTTAATTTCATAGGTTAGGTAACATAGTGTTAAACCCTAGAGAGCGGAAGCAAGGTTCGATAAAAAGACCGATGTAGCAGAGAATTATAAGAGTATTTACAGTAATGTTGCACTAGGCTAGCGCACCAAAGGAGTTGACTATTAAATGAGTTCAACACTCTATAAGATTCTTCGTATAACCCTATACAGGATTGAAACCCCATACTATTAAACACGGATAGAATAAATCCCTAAATAAGTTATCTAAAACTTCAAGATATTAAATCAAAAACAGAGAACCATAGTCACCCTCTTCTGTAGAGATAAATACCAGTTTCAATCTAACACAAAGCCGCATAATTGGAAAAGCAATAAAATAAGTGGAACCCCGACCTGTGGTTCACACAACAAATATAGCCACATAAAAATGTACAGAACTATTGAGCAAGAGTAATATTGATAATTTAAAGGATAGCGAGCATAATCATTCACACATTGAATAAGAGTTCAAATTTACATTACAAGAGGAACCAGTACCATTTTACATAAAATAAGACCTAAATGGCTTCTAATTCCAAGAAGTCTATCAAACTAGATTAGCAGGTCTAAACCAGAGAGTTGAAAATCTCTCGCAGAAACTTAAACATGGAGAAATTACGCCGGCGCGGACATAGTCTCAAGCCCCACAGCTGGACAGAAAACCCTCAATTGGACAGGGAAAATAATCATGCATACAACTCTTGAACAACTGTAGTCATTTTCCTGAAATAATTAACATATAACTGGGCAATAAGATCCCGTTTTCGCTTCAAAAACTAAAATAAAAGAACTAGTATAACTCTTGAGAGCTGATGCACTTAGCCTCAAAGCAACCAAAGGGTTCCTTCTCTGTCGAACAAGCACTAGGCCATTGATAAATCTTACCCAAAAACCCACAAGCGTCAGAGACATGAAAGGAAACCATAAGCACCACTTGATAATAGCTTTTAGACCTCATAACCATTACTCCTACAGATAGAGTGCATGGAAAATTTGAAGGTAGAGGCATTTCAATGATAACCTGAACCTTACATGTGTCAAGTCGAATCCCATCCTTAGATACTATGAAACCAGGTAAACAACTAGAACCAACACAAAACACACACTTGTGTGGATTGAGTCGTACCTTGTAGTGTCGGCAACGTAGAAATATATCTCAGAAATGCTGCGGATAGTCAGTCTGCTTTCGCGAATGAGTCAGTAGATCGTCAAGATATGGTTGAATGATGTGTTTGATGTCAAGGAAGGAGTAGTTCATTTCCCTATGAAAAGTTTCCCCTGCGTTCTTTAAACCGAAAGGTAGTTTACAATACATTAATGTACCCCACGGACATATAAATGAAGTCTTCGACTAGTCCTGTGGGTGGATGTTTATTTGATTGTATCTGGAAAATCCATCCATGAATGACAAGATTTCGCATCCTGCACATTCATCAATTATCTGGTCTATGAAGGGTGTATGGTAGTTGTCCTTTGAACAAGCTTGATTTACATCCCTGTAATCAATGCACACTCTAATCGTTCCTTACTTTTTCATGATAGGAAAAATATTTGATACCCAATCAATTAGAGGAACAAGGTAAATGAAACCAACATGTAAAAGTTTTTCAACTTCTGCCTTGATGGCAGTGGCTTTCTTCGGGTGAACCTGTTGAAGCCGCTGTCGTACTAGTTTGACATCTAGATACATCTTGATTTCATGTTCAACGATGCTCGGGTCAATGCCTAGCATTTCTTCATATGACCATGCAAAGGCATCTCTGAATTTGCAAAAGAGAGTGGAGTATATTTCCAGTTCTGAAGTAGAACAAGATTTTCGAACATGAATATTCTCTACAACATTAGGTTTGGTCGAGGTATTTATGGCGATAGTCTCTTCAATGTTGGATAGATTTCTCTTGGAATCCACTGTATTTAGAGTATTTGATAGAAAATCAAAAACTGATGGATGATTAAGGTCATTGGAATAATCTTCGTTGTTATCTTGAAGATGGGAATGACGGTGGTAATATTCCCATGGTGCCTCTCCTATCATCATTGATTGAATGATTCCTTCATCTATAGAATGTATACGTGACCAAGGATCTGAAGAGGTGCAATGTTCTAGAGACTTATCTATCCAAACACTTGATGAGTGTTGAGTTGGGTTTGCCGCCCGGGCCCCAAAAAATTGATTGCTACAAAATTTCTATGGGGCTTGGGGGAAATACCTAGCGATTATCCACGCTAACAAAATGTTCGGAAGTCTTCTTAATCTTTGCCGATGTAGAAGATACCATATTATAGGTTTCTACAATGGCGACTTCTGCCAAATTATTTCGAGGTGGGAGGGGAAAAGTACCCATTAAGGCAGGGTATTTTAGGAGGCCTACTCCAACATTTTGAAGTGATTGAGAGCTCCCATGGATCATTGGAATGCTTCCCGTAGCTTGTGTACTATTGGGGAAAAATATTAGTTGGTCAACGATTGTAATTTCACCTTGGAATGGAAATGCAATATTTCAAAAATATGTTGACACAATAGTAGCCATGGCATAAATCCAGGGCCTTCCCAGTAAGACATTGTAATTGAGGTTTCCATCGATAACTTCCACTTCAATTTCTATTGTCCTGGCCCCTAGTTCAACTTGCAAGTTACTTAATATCCCATATGGCGTGTATGTTCTTCAATCGAACACTTTTAATGTCCTTGATGATATTGACAAGGGTGGTGAGCCTAAAGTTTTCCAGCAACTCATCGATATAATACAGGTAGATGCCCCCTCATCAATGATTGACCTATGAACAGTTTTGTTGAGGGCTTTTACCTCTATAAGGAAAGTGAGCTGTGCTGGTAACTGAGGTTCATATCCTTTGTGGTTAAAGGCAACATGGTTGGAATCCATTGGGTGAATCCCACTTATTGCTGATAATAAAGCTTGCTTTTGGGAGGGGTAATTCTCTAGTACTTCAATTGTTGACATAGCAGATGGTGATTGAGCCAGATCTTCCACTATATTATAATTTTTTGCTGCTCAAGCAGGAGGATTAAATGTCGATTTATGCGCTACTCACTTTGGTGGCTTTATTTTTATTTCAGGAATGGTGGGTGGCATAACTTCTGACGAAGTTGTTGTTGAACTACTAGGTTGATCTGTAGCCTTGTTGTTCGACATCTGTGGGTTCCCATAATATTTATTGCTCGCCGATATCAAAGCATCATTTTGTTGTTTCGATACAAATAACATAAGCACTTGGGATGGGGAAGCATGATCGATAACAACCAGATTGGTTTTTGGGTTTGGAAACAAATCAATCAATACCACCGAGGTACTTGAAGTCTTAAAAAACTTCATGACCTCAACTCGATGTGGACAATCTCTCGTATAATGGTCCTCATCACATATGAAGCATGACTGATTAGGTTTCTTTCGCCCAGTAGGGTTTCTAGAAGAATTCTTAGGAGTCAAATCTTCCTATTTCTTCTTTTTGTTTTTCCCTCTCTTCTTGTCCCCTGGTTGCTTCGATTCTTCGCCTTTGTCTAATGACACGGCATTAACCTTCGAGGCAAGAAGTTTGTCATTCACTTTTTTACTAGAAACTACAAGGGCTTTACCAAATGAATCCTTTGTGGTTTGCGTACTTGAAGTGCCAATCACACCATCGCCTGCATGAGAGTCTCTATTTAATTTAGGAGGACAAGGAACAAAAAATGCTGGTCTAGGGGCATCATGGATTTTGTCATAGAGCGTGCTAGACTGAGTATATATCAAGTCTAGATATTGTGCACGAGCAATAACTTGCTCTTCAATGACAACTCCTCCTTTTGCCACATCTTCTATAAAAGACGGTAATAATGACTTAATAAACCACTCAGCTAGAATATGATCAGGAACATAGGTCTTTACCATTCGACGATGACGTTGCTACTCATGAATACGATTAGATATATGAGTGGTTGTTGTCCATTTAAAATTGGTAAGGAGTTCTATTCTCGTTTCATACCTTATGGGTAACTGAAAGTGGGTTAAAAAGGTAGTGGCAAGGGCACTAAAGTTGTCAAACGAAGCTCTAGGAAATTTAATGTAACATTTTGCTACCGGAATAGTTAACGTTTGTTGAAAAAGGTGAATCCTAATTGAATCATCATTGAGGGTATTAGACGAACACCACAAATGAAAGGTCATTACATGATTTGATGGATCTTCACCTAAATTTCCATTGAATTTAGGAATATCTGAGGGAAGTTTATGAGGAATCGCTGACCACCATGGGGCGTAAGCAATTGGATCATTAATTAATTCGTTCAAATTTGGTAATTCTAGAGTTGCTACAAAGGGAAACTGTTGATTCAGGTTTGGCAAAGCATACCTAGGATAAGATGGGATCGCTTGAGCAGTGGGTCTTGCATACCAACATAATGTATCTGATGCTGATAACTTTGATAAGGTTGATGGGCATGACCATTATAGTATGGTTGTTGATGACTGTTTTGAAAATACGGTTGCCCATTACCTACAAAGCTTTGTTGCTCAGGTCCTCGGTAAGCTTGTTGGAATTTTGGTTGTTGATATTGTACCTACCACGGTTGTTTGACCATTTTCTACTGTTCAATACTCGATGTTTGATGAAGATGAGGGGTGATAGTACACATTTGAGCTTGAGTCATTCCAATTAAGGTTTCACTAATCTGAGGTTGTGATTGAGCTGCAGACACAAGAGGCTATTGTCTTACGACTTGAGAAACTTGAGTTTGACATACAACATGCAGTGCTTGTACTTACGACACAGTCACAATAACAGGTGTAGTGGGAATGTTTGACATAGGTTGTCTTGGTTGCATTGAATATACAACCCTTTGTTGTGAGGTAGTATTGTTACCCAACCACTGGATGCAATTCCAGTTTGACCATAATTTTGTTGTGAACTCTCATATGATTGTTCTCCCAGAGGGAACAATGAAAAGGCATACTGCCCCCCATATGGCGGCAATCCAGTGTTCAAAGGATAAATTGGTCTTTGGAGACTGGACTGCCCAAATTGATACTGATGTGAAGGATCAATTTGCTGAGTTTCAACATAAGAAATTCCAGACAAGATTCTGAATGAACAAATAGGAATATACCATGTTATCAAAACAGTCCTTGGGTGGACTCCATTTAGCGGTTGAGAACTAGTTGGGACAAATGGTATACCATTGAACATTGTTCGAGTAACAGAAGGAGGCTACACTACTGCTGTATCAGATGACACAGTCCTAGATGTTCATGGTTTTTCAAACATATTTAGTCTATCCAAAAGATTTCTTAGCAATTCGAAAGGAACTTGCGATGAAGGATGTTCAAAAAGCTAACTTCTGTAGTAGAAGGATATAGGTGCATCCCAGTTCAAAAATGCAATGGGGTACTAGATGGAAGATCCTCTACAATCCCTTCTATAGCAATCAGTCCAGGTGGAAGAGTTAGACCATCAGGTTGGTAAAATATTTTTGGAGCCGAAGAAGGTATAGCTTCTGCAGTAACAGAAACAGGAGGGGTGACACCTTCTAAATCAGCCCTAGATGGAGTTGATTCATGGATAGAACTGTTTACCATTACACCAAGATCAGTTCTAGTGTCCTCTTGTAACTATGGAACTTCTTCTGTAAAGGCAGGGGTGCCAAAATTAATTGGAGTAACTGGAGTCTCTGATGATGTTGAAACATAGGTTTCAAATAGATCAGGAGAATTCGACCCAGTTAAGAGAGATCTTTTTTCCCAGAATGGTTTTGTTTCTAGAGTCAAAGATGGTTGACTCACTAGTCTTTGTGAATGACAAGGTTTTTATTGAATTTCTTCCATGATTGTGGATTACTTGATCAACTCAAAATTTAAAAGGGGAAAATGTTATTCCAAATTAAATAAATTTTAGGACACTTTGACACAACTTGCTTTTTCAATTTTTAAGAGTTGAGAAAAAGCTAAAGGTGAAAAGGAATGAAAGTGACTACTTTGGAAATCTAGACAGAGGGATTACCAATCTAATTGCAAAATTGCAATATCCACCTTGGTGGTAAATTAAAGAGAAATTACCTAGGACTTTACGTACGATAGTCAATCTTCCCAAATGTTGTGTTCAGTGCATTGCAATCGATAGGGTGGTAGACATGGCTTCCTAAGGATAAAGGATATTAGCCTATTGTGGTCTCCCAATATATTCTCGACAGTATGGAGAGTACACGTCCATACTGGCACTTGTCATATCAAAGAGGAGGAATCACCCAAACCTCGATGAAAATGATAGTTACCAGGTTTTACGATGCCAGAACACGTCTCTAACCTAGACTTCTATAGGTTGTGCGTTAGGTTCCAAAGTATTTTTATGTTCATTGAGGTTTATTTTAGAGTTGATCTTTATTAGAAGGTTTTGCTTCAAGGTTCTCCGCGTGATGTAGATGTAAAATTCCTAAATATGCAATCTAAAATGATAAACAGTGGTTATGTTCTTTTAGCAATGAAAATCCTAGCTACAAAGGAAAGAAGATTATGATTTTTCTTTCAGCAGAGGGCATAGAGCACACACTAAATGCACTTTCCTAAATCAAATTTTGCATGCAATCAAAATGCAAATGAACATGCATGTATTTGTTTTACACTTCCTTAATGTGTGAATGCCAAAAAGGAAAGCTAAGTACAGATCAAAACTATTTTCTTTCAAAGAGACATTTCTAACAATTTCTTTTCAAAACAAAAGGAAGACTAAGGCGATGCTTTTCGATTCCAAATTGAAAACTGCAAAACAATGCTTCAAATACTAATAACTCAAATCCAGTACAATGACAAAAGTAAAATCAATTTTCTAGAAGAGGAAGAGTTCACGACACTCTTCTTTTGATTAAAAATGACAATTACGACACTTGCATCAAAAAACGACAGTTCAATTAAGCTAATTTCGACAAAGGAAGACTGTAAATGATTCAAAAATACACAAAAAATTTACAATTATTAACTAATGGAGGCTGAAATATGAGAAGGAAGAAGGTTCCAGCAAGAAGACACTGATCATGAACAACAAAACTACTAAATAGAGCCGAAAACAAGGAGAAAAACCAACTCTCGGAGAGAAAAATAGTATCACTCAATCATCGAACCTGCAACACAGGGAAACAGGGATGCATCTCATGTGAAACACATGAGAGGTATGACACATCCAACTTGCACAGTTACAGACAGTGTGATGGACGAGGGAGCAAAATTGAGCTTGGTTTTTGCTCAAAATTTGCAGCTAAGTTCAGTGATTTAGGCTGAGCAATGATGGATAGTGAAAACAAAGCATAGGGGTATGATCTTATGAGGTTAATGAGCAACCACTAGGGCACTTAGGATGTTTTCAAGTCAGATGTTCAGTTCATAAACCAACCCGGAGATTGACTCAAGCATTGTTGATCTACTTTGTAGTTACATAGCAAAAGCAGTTCGAAGGCTAGCTAGCTTAACTTCAGGCTCCGTCCATAGTTTATAAAGCAAAAAATAGTAACAAACAGACAAACTAATCGTTCCCCAGTGGAGTCGACATTTTGTTTCTGGGAAAACTAGTGTCTTTTCGATTTGCTAATCCCACTAAGACATGTAGATATCTTAGAAACAAACAATTCAAAGCAACTTGTGTTTTCCTTTATGTATGATAGATAAGAGAGAAGCAGAGAGCATCAACCTTAATCTTTCACTTGGCTCATTGCTTGTTTCCTCTCTACTTTGATAGAGCCTTTCACTCCTTTGTCACTTATCCTGCTTCAAAGAACACCTATAGAGGCAAAGCAATAGAACACCATCAAAGCATAGAGATCTATAATATCATAAACAATGTAGAATCAGAAGTACATTAACCATACAATTGCATACACAAATACAAGATTCACAAGTACACAAGCATATGGAGGAAAACTCAAATAACTTTATTGATAATAGAAGTAGAAGAGAGGATTACAACCCACCTGTCTGATTCAGCATCATCCTCCCAGCATGAAAGCCCTCTTTACCTCATGAGAAGCAAGATCATCCAACAATGCAATGTCTCAAAGAGAAACCAACAACACTTTCTTAAAAATTACAAAATTCCAGCCTCTAGTTCTCTCAGCTGAGGGATCCATATATAGATATTTGCAGAGGGGTGAGTCAGCTTCTGAGATTTTGATTATTGTCATTTCAATGATAGTTGTTCGTTCCACATGGAGATTTCATGATCTCTTACTCATCCCTGGGCAAATTCAGAGAGGCAAGTGTCATATGAGAAGTTTCTAGAAGATTTTATGGGTTTCCACTTAGCAAACTGTCTCTACCATTTATCTACTCTCACCCATCACACCCTACAGAAGGCGCTTTCAGTATGCATCACACCTGGCTAGTGTAACAACCAGTATGTATCACACCCTTAGCACTGAGTAGTCTGTATGGTCCAATTTTGACCAGTTCTGAGTGGGTTTTCATGGAGAACTTCTGGGAAATGATGTAGTTAGTTGACCATGATTCTTTATGGATTGAAACAACACTTTTAGGAGTTTAAGAGCCCTTGGTTTATCGACATATGTGATTGGGGTTGCAGTGCCCAAATATTTCTATAACAATACCTCACGAATATTGTGGAATTAAAGGGAAGCTCATGTGTTCTATTTACTCTAGAGTGTGTTGTATAACACCTTCTAAATGCATTGGTAGTGAAATCCAACATGGTTACCCATTTCCTTCATATACATAGCAGAAAACACATATAGTCAAAGCACCTGCAACTCTCCAACCAAAAATATTAGCCCTGGGGATATATTTGGAGCTCTCATCTTCGTGTTAGAAGATGTTGAAATTTAAGATCTTGCCATAAAAAAACAATGACTTAAGTTCAAAGCCAATTAAATAATAAATAAATAAGATAGTCATTTTGCATATCGATCACATTCAATTTTTTGTTGTCTTTCATCTTGACTTCTTCCAATTGACAATTGGTTGTAACAGGGGTAGGTCTGCAAATAGACTTGAAGATCATGGGGGGAAGTTTTGAATTACCCATTACATTTTTACTAATGAAGGTGTTCCCTACCAATACCAAATTCATTCCCTAATCTGTTATTTATAGGGTGCACACGCAATGGTAATAGTGCAACTCGTAATTCCATCATTGGGTGCATCTCCTGCAAGTCTCTTTCCAATACTTGTACCTATTACAGATACTTATCAATCGGAATAAATCATGATGAAAGAGGGCAGAAAATTGAACGTGATCAATAATCGAGGTGAGTATCTTATTTATTTGTCATTTAATGTGCTTTGCCTCAAGGTCGATCTAACTTTTGTATTTATAAGAGATCTTCGAATTATTTTTTCTCTGGCTTTTGAGAGGTTTTTATGGTTGAAACTTTTCCTACCTTGGGGATTCCAGAATTCCTCTATTGCTTTGGATTTCAGATGAACATTTAGGCAATGGAAAAAATAAATAGGAAAATTTCTATGATTTGTGAATTTTTTTGGAAGTGGAGAATGCAAGTTTTTTTTCTCATCATATTTGATCTTTAAAGTTGTTGATGGTGAGTTCTAGACTTGTTGAAGGCTGAAACTCAGTGTTATTGTGGAAGAGCTCAGGTCTAGTTAGAAGGCCAAGTATTTGGTCTTTTGAAAGCCTACTTCAAGTTCGTTTTGTGGCCCAACTTTTGGTGTGATTTTTGAGGTGGTTGAGTTTTATTAGAGAACTATTCTAATGATCTTTGGGGGCTTAATGTAGTTCAATTATGGTCATAGGGCCAAGCATTTACTGTTTTGAAAGAATATAATTTCTTTTTAAAAATATTTAAAACAATATCGATGATTAAAATAATTTAATAATTATAAATGAAATAAATCAATCAAATTTCTGGAGATTTCAATCCTTCTTCTAAACATTATAATAAAAACATTATCATCTAACCAATATATCATTTTAATGAATTAAGGAAAATAAAATTTTGATAACCAATAAAAGAAAATACAAAAATTATCAAATCTAATTAATACTAAAGTTAAAGAATATGTATTCTTTTAAAAAGTCAACATTCTACTTATTAGCACAAAAATATTTACATCATTTACTAGCATGGCACAATTTTCCTTATACTAGAAGAACACTAAACAACATTACATTTTCTCATTGTAATATTATATATTGGGTTTTCCTTTTGCCTATGTCTACCCAATCTCACTCATGATCCTGCTAAGATTGTACAATGATTTCCTTTCCTTGAGATGTCACCGCTGCCTCATGCTCCAACATATTCGTTGGCTCTTTATCATGATAATAATGGTAATATTTGTGGGTGATTTTCTGACCACTAATTTGTGGTCCCAAAATACTGGCTAATTCATGCAAAAAGTTGGCGAATGTGATATATTTATCTCGAGCTCTTTGGGATGTCTCATCATTGGGGTGTGTAGATTTTGTATGAATGGATCCTTCATTGGGTGAATTTTGGTTTTGTGGTTGTTAAAATTTCATAAGATGACATTGTTCTTTGTTATTATAGTTGAATTTCATCATTAATACATTAATTTCCTCCCATTTCATCATTACAATATTTAGATCTACGCCATTATACATCAACATATGCAATTACATAGGAAGAAAGAACATCACCATCATCATCAATGCAGTGGAATATAAAAGGCACAGTAGAAGAAAGAATGCACACACATAGAGACATTAGGATTGGTTTGAGACCGAAGCAAAACCCACTATGGGGAAACCCTTGTAAATATTCTTCTTCTTAGATCATCATCAAATGATGCAACAAAACAGTGTACAATGATCCATAACTTTATCGATGCAGGAAAACAATAATGATATCTATAAAATAGATCTAATCATGGTAGGAATCAGAACCCTCATACTTATCATTGTAATGTGTTTTCACAAACTAATATCAACTATTGTATACTATTTTAACTGTGACAAACACTGCTGAGTAATATGATCATTGTCAATGAGCCCAATACATACGTTTGTAGTGGAAATTAACAAATTAGATCTTTAGATCTATATAACAATAAAGAGAAACCCAACTCTACATGATCACTGAAGCTAGATAATGCCAAGATCTCAAAACCCTAGATCTGAATTGGTTTACCCTCATCAACACTCTTTGTGAGCAACTAAAACTTCTGGGTCACTTTCATGAATACAGTATGCAAGCAACTATGACTACAGAGTCGCTCTCAGAAGGTCTCTATGCATGCGAATCTCACACTAAAATGAAAAGACCCAAAGTAGCTCCCTAGCCGAGATGTGTGAGTGACCGATAAATTAAAGTTGCACCATTGTTGAGTTCTGCGATTGACCAAGATGACAAGGTTGCTCCCAGGGCTAATTGGTGTGAGTGACTGGGGACTAGAACCTTCCGATATTCCTCTCAACCCAGAGTCACTCCCATAAGCCTTTGTGCCAATGTCCAAGGTTCTATAGTCACTCTCATAGGCTTTTGTGCTAGAAACTAAAGACCAAAATGCCTTGCTCTGTGCCAACGACCAACATCTAGAATACCCTAACCTAGAACAAACCTTTCACCTATGATTTTAGACCCTTGAGTGAACTTGTTCAATCGAACCTGTGTGAACGAAGAAAAAAGAGAAGAGAAGATGTGTCCAAATGATCTTGAGTTATCTTCTATTTATAGGATTTCCTAAGGGGTCACTTGGGGTTAAGACTGACCCAAGCATTTACTCACGTGGTTAGGGCCGACACATTCCATAATACATGTATGAATAAAATAATTCATAACTCAACTTCTGCTTAACCAAATTGGGTGATCTTTAGGTGGATTTTGGTCCTCTCAAAAGAGGAATATATTTAAATCATTATCCTGGTCATTTGAGCTATATAAGGTGTAATTTTACCGCAGTTGTAAAAATTAACACTTCCTTTCAACTAGGGAGAATTCCACCTGCCAATATCTATCCATTGAACAATATGTTATTCTGGAATATTTGAATGTCATCACGAATAGTCACAGATCATATTTGTCATGTATTTATAGTGCCATGTCCATCTCAAGCGTATCATCATCACAAATCATCATTGTATATCTCGATCTATCCTTTGTGTAATCCTGCTTATCTCTTGATTGTTCCTACTTGTATGGTGAACATACTCGGATGTAGAAGAAGAAGAAGTTGTTACCAGAGGGTAGCTAAAGCTACCACCCTCTATCGACCAGGATGCTATTTGGAATGTATGATGGTGGGATACTACCTAGAATATCATCATCAATCATCATCAAAGAGCATATCATTAGGGGGCACATCTCAACCTGGAATCACATCGGGGAGAAAATGCTTCCACCCATAATCAGAAATAGGATAACTCATTACAAAGGGGAGTAAACGCTCGACCCTGGATTACAAAGGGGAGTACACTCTCAACCCTATAATTTCATCGAGTAGCTTTACACTCAACCTAGAATTTCATCGGGAACCATTACTCTCAACCCAAAATCCTATTGCCTATTGAGCTTCCCATCGATGACCCTAAATAGCCATGTCGTAGAACATCTGCATCATAATCACCTTGGGTTGTATTCCCTAAGGACACCCTCAACTCGTTGCCCAGACAAGGAGTAACATTTCAAGCAAGCCCTACCTAATATATGCCAACTGGGGTATACTTTGCAAAGACTAGACAAGGGAGTAAAACCCTCAACCCTATGGGTAACAGATAGGGGAGTAACCTGTTGTACATATTTCCCTCAACCCATGAGCCCTTATCCCTCAATTCCTCATCCTATGAGCTTAAACAAGGGATGCTCTCCTATTGCCCCTCATCCACAGTGGATGCTCTCTAAAAATCAAGATCGCTTTGAGAGAATATCTGTAATATGTTTGTCTCAATAGCAGTTGTTTCCTGTTCATACAGAACATTAAATCAAATATCATGTCATATTCATATATAATCACATAAGTCACAAAATAATACCATAATCATCCTTCCTCTCAAGGAGGTGCCAACCACAAGCCTGAGCTTGTTCGAACAGCTACACTGTCTCAGTATATGAGAGTATCTCATTCTGAACTATAAATATGAGACTTTCCTCTAATCAGATCATCACAATGTATCCATGGTATCCATATCATATGCAGATCATGCTCAGAGAGCTCTCTAAGGAGCTTTTGTATGTTGCCTCATAGCTAGCCATGCTAGCAACATCATTATCAACCTCGGTGATACTATGGACCTCTCATCTAAGAAATCATGACAGATCATATACTAAAGTGACATCCAAATGTGCTTATCAACAATAATCTCAAATATGAGCAATACATCTTTGCAAACACATATCATAGGAGAAATATCTCATTCTCAAAACTTGAACACCTCATGCAAATATTTTAAATCATGCTCGGTGGAAGCTTTATGAAGCAACTCACTCATAAATTCATTAAGGTTCTATGCAAATAATACATATATAGATGGATGTTCAAAACAAAACATCAATGCTTAAAACAACTGTTGGATTCCATGTCAAGTTCAACAACATGTTGAACTGTAAATCAAAGTATCCAAGGATTTTCATTTTCATTATTCAAAAACATTTTCCATTAGCTTTGCAATGTGGAACTGCTTTCCCAATTTCCAGAAATTGAAGCGTCATGCCATGATACATCATTTCAAGCTTCATAAGTCATCTCCCTCTCATTTAGATCATCAAAGTCTCATCACTTGTCACAAGTAGATCATTAGGATATAAAACGAAAACCATAATCAATATCAAAGTCATACCTTGGAACTCATCATCCCGAGTTCATTAGAAAATTGTCAAATCTAGACATATCTAGATAGAAATGTTCTAAGAATAATGCCTTGCTAAGCCAAGATACACATCAACAACAAAGTCCACTCACCAGAGTTTAGAATCGAGCTCATGACCATTATCAAATTCATCATTATTATAGTATTAATAATTTCAACTAGGAGACAGGTGGAGCTCATATCAAATGATGGCTTCATCATGCCAACAAATCATGCATTATCACTTCGAACTTGATTAAGTCATTCTCACTAGGTGCAAATGCATACATCAAGGATGAGTCATGCAGGTTCCATTTCTCATGACAATTCACAACTATCATTACATCAACCATTTTTCTAAGAACAAGGAGGGAAATCTCGAGATACGCACATAATTCATCATGCCCACATAGTATTGATATTAGGGAAAATAAAAATTCATCAAATCAGATCACTAGAAATCAAGTCAAGTCCAAATTGCTATTGTAAAGAGATCTATAGTCAAAGCACATTTCAATCATCAATTCAAATTTATTTTCAAGCATCATGACAAAAGAGTTTTCATATATACCCGTAATGCCAAATCATGTCAACCTTTAATAGGACAAACATAGTGAAATATTGATATGTATGTCCCAATCACCTGCAAACACAAGTTAAATCTTCATGTTCATGTTATGGAAAACATTCAATATTTTATTCCTAGCAGATATTGTTGTTATCTGCAATACATCTGTGGTACTGATATCTTCCAGGAGACCCTCAAATTTCATGCACAATACTTCGTTATATGATCAACAATTTAACTTAACAACTTCAGAAATTAGTTAATAGTGGCAGAATATGTGAGGAAAAAAACCTCTGGTTCCTCTCTTCAAGCTACAATGGAAGCGACTTTAGCTCCCTAGACGTTGTCTAGGCCTTAGCATGAGTGTGTCCAGGGATGAGATCTCCTAGATTGGTGATTGTGACCAAAGAAGAAACCCTAATTTCTATGCAGGCTTCAGATCCAAGACTATTGCAGATCAATACTATCACATGTACATAAATCATACTTCATAAAAATAGTAATAAGGGTCAGAATCTTGAGAAGCGATTCTCCCTCTGACTGGGGATCTGCATCATTCATCTCCATTCATGTAAGTAACAGGTCTCTAGTATATTCATGCAACATTATATCTATTAGATCATAAACATATGGCTATCAGCGTCATGACATCAACCTTTCATCAAAGGCTTAGAATCAAAGTAGTAGATAGATCTCAAAGACTATGACTGCAATAGAAATTTGTATCAAGTCACTCCATCAAGTTACTGCATCTAGTTTAACAATATGCCATCAGGATAAGACCACAAATAGTAAGAGATATGGAATATAAATCTTACACTTATACCTCTAACATGCACTTCATGACCAATGAGATGAGATTAGGTCATTCAATAAAGCTTTATCAAAACAAAAAGAGTGTCAATCACTCTTTCCATATGCTTTCATCATGCATGTCACAAGCATTATCAGTAGACACATGTATAGGATTCAATGAACTATCCTTCTATATTAAATCCATCATGACAAGTATCAAGAGTATCATTTTCTAGAAGCAAGGTGCTAGCCTTATTTATAGAATCAAGATATCCAATAGATATAATATAGATGTTAGCCAAACATCAAGTGTAACATTAGCTAACCTCATCAAACTGAAGAAGGTCAAAATGTTCAAATCGAGGTGCATATTTTCATCATAGGAAACATAGATCCGAGTCACTTTCATATGCATGTATAAGCTATTAAAGGAAAAGGTATTCTCGTCATACATTTTCATCTCCTTCTAGCACTGTATCTCAAAATGATTCTCAAAAAGGATCTACCCATCACATCTCATCAAGGAGGTTAGAAGCATCCATATACTCAAATAGGAAGTACAAGAAATAAACATAATCATCAAATCCATAAGTCTATCAAGTAAAAAGCACCATAAGTCAAGAAATATGTATCTTCAATGAGAGGTGATCCTCTCCCTCTTTACCCAATCTTCAAGAGCCACAAACTTCTATTGTCGATAATATTTCCTTGAAGTATCCAACGATGTCTGTTATGGATTATCCCATCTAGGACTTCATAGAATATCCCACAGGTGCTTGAGCCTCAAGTCTTTTCGATAAGCCAAGGTTTTCTCTTCAACACTAATCTCATGGAATCCATTAAACCCTAACAATACAAATTCTTAAGGTTTTATTCAAACCCTAGAATTATTTTAGGTCTCCACCATCATCTTCTTGCTTCCAGCAATGGTGTCATCATGAGAGTGATCTCCATGGATTTTCTTCAGCCAAACTCTGATACCATGTTAAATTTTCTTAAGGCGCCATTGTTCTTTTCTATGATAATTGCATTTCATCATTAATATATTAAGTTCACCCCATTTCATCATTACATTATTCATATCTACACCATTATCCATCAACATATGCAATTACATAGGAAGAGACAACATCACCACCCTCATCAATCTAGTGGAATATAAGAGGGACAATAGAAGAAAGAATACACACACATAGAGACACTAGGATTGGTTCAAGACATGGGAAAAACCCACTATGGGGAAAACCTTTGCAAATCTTCTTCCTCTTAGATCGTCATCAAATGATGCAGAAAAAGAGAGCACAATGATCCATAACTTTATATATGCACTAAAATAATAATGATATCCATAAAATATATCTAATCATGATAGGAATCAGAACCCTAATACCAATGGTTATAATTTTCTATCACAAACTAATGTCAAATGTTGTGACTATGCCAAACACTATTGAGTGCTGCTATCAGTGTCATTGACCCCAATACATAAGTTTGCAGCAGAAACTAGAAAATAAGTTCTATGGATCTGTATAATATTATAGAGAAACCCAAATCTACCATATCACTAATGCCAACTAATGCCAAGATGTAAAAACCGTAGATCTAAACTAGGTCATCCTCATCAACACTGTCTGTGAGTGAGTCAAATTTCTTCATCACTTTCATGAATATAGTATGTGAGCGACTCTGACTGCATAGTCACTGTCAGCAAGTCTCTATGCATGTGACTCTGGCACTAAATTGCAATGACCCAAAGTCGCTCCCTAACTGAGCTATGTGAGAAAATAACAAACTAAATTTGTACCCTTGCTGAGTTGTGAAAGCAACCAAGATGATAGGATGGGTCTGAGGGCTACCTTGTGCGAGCTACCAGGGACCAGAACCTTCTGATCTGCCTATGAACCTAGAGTTTCTCCCATAGACCTTTATGCTAGTTTCCAAGGTTCTATAGTCTATATTGTAGGATTTTCTGTGGGTAATCAGGGATGAGAAGGCCCTGTTCTATGCGAGTGAGTGAGTTCCAAAAGACCCTAACCTAAAGTGAACATTTTGTCTATGATTTTAGAACCTTGAGTGAACTCCTTCTGTCAAACCTATGCGAACCAATACAAAAGATAATAGAAGATGTGTCCAAATGTTATTGAGGTATGTTATATTTATAAGATTTCCTCGGGTGTCACTTGGGTTAAGACTGACCTAAGCAGCTACTCATGTGGTTAGGGCTAACCCATTCCATAATACATGTATGAACAAAATAATTCATAACTCAACTTCCTCTTAACCAAATTGGGTGATCTTTCGGTAGATTTTGGTCCTCTCGAAAAGAGGAATCTAATAAAATCATAATATTGGCCATTTGAGGTGCCTAAGGTGGAATTTTATCGCAGTTGCAAAAATTAACAGAGGTTTCTCTCACTCATGAGCTACAAAGGAATTAGAAGCTTTGGGTCCCTTCTGGTCTTGCCATCCATGGTTCTTCTTTTTGATATCTAGTTATAAAGGATGATTTTTCACATAAGGATACGCATCTTGAAGGTAAGGTTGCTGACAATTTATGCGATGAAATGTTGTGTTCTCATAATCCACTCATTGTTCATAAAACTTATCTCTCCTTTTGAGGAGGATATTTGCTAGGAGGCCTTTTCTAAGGTCCATTTCCACACTATATCAAAAAAGTCATGATTCATATTGCAATCCACTTAAATCGATTTTGATGAAATACCCAAGTGGATTACCTATATCCTCCAAAACAACCGGTGTGCCATATGGACGAGAAAGTTGGGAAGTCAAACCCATATTCGGGTTGCCAAATATGGCATTGAAGGAGGCTTAAATTCCAGGAACCAACATTTAGAGGAAAGACTAGCATGGCCCCAAAACCATGGATGCTAGTGAGAAACCTTATGCTTGACTTCCCTCTTCTGAAGGACACAACAAAAGTCCTTTCAAACAAAAATGAATCTCTACATCCTGGGATTCAAAATGCCTAGGATTCTAAATGTCCTTAGAAGATCTCGATGGGGCTTGGGAAGATGCACCCTCCCTTTGGATCCACCTTTAAATCTATAAACAATGTGAATCCCGACATCCTTGGAAATGTCGTAATCCCTCAGGGATTTTTTCTCCTCAAGATGGTGGGCTTCATGAATAAGTCAGAAGTATTGGTAAGAGATTTGCACCTTCTCTTGAACTCCCAATGCTAGATATGAAAGAAGATCTATGGTTGAGACCTGCAAACCAAATGAACTCCTAGAAATTGGGTTTACCAAGAGTAACAAAATTGTTAGATCTGGAATAGAAAACACATCACTGGCGTTGAGCATGCCTCATCCTTATGCTGATATAGAGATCTAAGAATTTCTACTCAGATTCGAGGGGAAAACTCACATACTTGAGATTGCATGGAGTAACTTTGTCCCTTGAGTGTAGTTGGATCTATACTTCAAGCCCTTAATGGGGTGAGGAGTTAGCAAGGCTGCATTTCAATCAAAAGCTAGGGTTGCAAAGCTCATAAAAATGGTTCTCAAATCTTTAAAACTCCCCAATTATAATAATGTTTAAAGAATATGTATTTAATATCATATGATATTATAAAAAATTATACATATTATTAATTTTGTAAACAAAATAAAATAATTATTTTATATATAATATTAATATTTAATTTTGAATGAGAAAAACTCAACTCATTATTTTTAAATGTTTAAAAAGAAATATGTAATTGTTTTTAATTACAATTTAAAGTTGATAATTGTATTTTATGTTAAATAAAAATAAAATATAATTTCAATAAAAACAAAAATAAATATATTTAATTAGTTTTATTTAAAAACATTGTAAAATATTTATAATATCACCAAATTCATTATTAGTATTACAACCTTAATATGAAAACAAATCTGAATCTTATTTTTATCTTTTTATTCTCTTTCGTAAATAATTAAACTATCACCTAAGCGAGTATGCACTTCATTGACACTTCGTTAATCCTATTGCTCTACTTTGATAATTATAATGGAATGAAGGATTTCATGAATATATACTACTAACAAATCAACAAAAATGAGAAAAATAAATAACGAAAACATTTGATATGAGAAATAAATAATATGCTTTAATTTATGAATGTAACAAAGTTAAAATATTTTTTAT